>JAUEKR010439144.1:0-12072 GCA_031762895.1 Corambe burchi
TCGCTTACGTATAAAATGAATGTAGGAGATTAATTTTCGATTAAAAAAAAAAAGTGCATAGAAAATGACGTATTTTAGTAATTTATTATTTTCTCGAATCGAGGTCATTCACCAAACGACGGGTTTTCTTAGGCACGGTCACATATATATTATACCTACTAGCTATACATCACATCATCAAGAATAATATTAATATATTTAAAAAGCAAGCAATATAAAATAGAAATCCTACTGAATATGCAATTATTAGAATGAAACGGACAATAGTTTAGTTAATTACAATAATTTAATAAGCATCAATAAACTTATACGTCTTATACTTAACTTATAATCAATAATTGTCAATACTGATTACCAATCAGATTTTAAATTTCAAATTAAGAATGTAGGCACGCATAATTATAAACAATGTAGACCCTATGCGGATGTATCTGGAGTAATGAAAATTATATGGTCAGCTAAAGAACACACATGCATGATAATGCTATATATATATCATGAGCTACAGATAATACAACCGCAATACTGGAAAAAAATAGAGAGAAATCAGCAAAGGACAGCAAGAATGAGACAAGGATATAAGGAATGCATAACAATGATAACATAAATATTACACCAATGTAAAATAATAAATAAAACAATACTGATAACAACACAAAACATGAAAAGCAAGCACGTACATATCATCAACATGCATAAAAAATATACACCAGATTCAATTTCTTGTGAAACTCAGAAAGATATTAGTCTTTTTATAACCTAGGAAAACAAAAGAAATAAAAATATAATAATGGACCGAAATTCTGTTTATTTTTTTATCACACCATCTTTATTTAATATAAAAAATTACACTTATCTACAACAACTATTCCTAAAATATTGAGAACTTGAACTTAATTTTCATTTTAATCTTTTATATCCCCCCCCCTTTTCCAAATCAAATAATGACACAACACCAATAAAATTGTATATATGTACAACTTCATTTTTTAGCTACTCATTACTCCATCAAAATCAAACAAAAAAACTCAATAAACATGCAAGCAAAAAAAAAAAAAAGCCAGAAATGAAAGCAACAGATATATATATGAAAAAAGGATGGCAAACGATTCACACTATATATATTCATAAAAATTAATTCAAGAAGTACAAACATGAATTGATATTATAGACAAAATACCTACATAATAAATAAAAAAGTAGCTTATATTATCGTCTGTGCTTTCGTAACAATAAAATCATGAGTAGATGATTTTCAAGCTAAAATAGGAATAGCCGTACTCAACAGCATAGATCTATAAAATCGTTTAACAATTAACAGAAATAAGTATACATCAGTTAAAAGAGGAGAAAAAGAGGCAATCCAATTAGATTAAAAGCCAAATCAGGTGCTGTGGACCCCGTAGATTTATTCCGACGATCAAATCAAGAAGTTTAAGTTGAGTGATGGTGATGTCGAGTTGAGTGTTGAGAAGACTCGCGAAGCGAAGATGTTCTGCTGAGGCGGATGAATTAAGCCACCAATTTGGTGGGTGATGATACAAATAATATTGAAATGTGATCAATTGTCATTATAATTATAAACATCACTAAATGACTTACCGTTTCACTGAATTGAAAGGGAGAGAAAAAAACATTAATAGCAGGAAAATGAGAAGAATGTTAAAAGAGAAGAGAGAGATGGAAAACAGAAATTATTCTACAAAGGGGGGAAAAACTACCATACTTATTAATGCTTCGAAATGACTTGACTGAGGAAGGAAGGGGGGATATATATATAGTAAAGAATAAGGATTTAAGATGAATAATACCAAAAGTAGCAGTTACAGAAAGCAGAGGACTTTACCATAGGCATAATGTAAAACACCACTACTGTACTTCCATTCTCTTTTAAAGATTTTGTTTTAGTGTAGGTTATCTGATAGTTTTAGTATTACACATCACTACCATTACCATACTATATTATATTAATAATATTAGTACCCGATATCAAAGAGTATTGGTATTGATCTCATTATTTCTGACTTAGCCTCTTGTTCATCCGCACTACTTTCAAACTAATTTTATTGACTTCAATTTTAATTACAAGTACAAAAGAAAGAATGGGATTTTTAGACTTTACTCTCTATGACTCTATAATAAGAGTTTATGTTGTTTTTTTTTAAATTCATGGTTATCATTGAGAGTAGGTACCTGGTATAAATTTATAGATGATAACATTTGTCGCCTAATTCAATGTTCTATACATTTTTAGAATGTTTTGCATTTGAATTTAATTAAATCAATCAATTAATCTCAGTATTCTCAGTCTCAAAAGCACGAGAAACCAAATACCTACCTAGTTTACATTTTCAATCAAATCAAAATTTTCAGACTTGTCCTAACTTTACACTCATATTTATCTTCTTAAAAGAGCCTGTCTCAAAGGGTGAATATCAATATGGCTTAAATGAAATAATCCTATTTCAAGTATTTATGGCCCAGATGGCTTATTATTTGCATCAGTGTGTTCATGAAGAGATACATAAGTTAAATTTACAAGTTTTGACCAGTTGGTTTTTGTTAGTTATAGGTCAAAATGAAGTTAGAAATATATGGAAAATTTGTATCTCAAACCAGGAAAAAAATTAGACGAACTATTAAAAGCTTCTCAAAAGGTAGAAGAACAATAGATTCTTCCATATTTTGCGTTAATCTTAAGAAGAAATGACATTGTAAAAATGAAATATAAATGGATGCAATTATACTACGTAAAAATTGGCCCAGAAAAATAGGAATAGGAGCAAAGAGTATTGTGTCAATCATTACTATTTTTGTCAGGTTTTCACATATTTTAGAAAAATTATTTCATCATAAAAATATTTCCCAACCACATCAAAACAATTCAAGATTGATTTCTATGCTGGAAATGATCAATTAGGAAATATCATTAATGATCTGTATTGCTATTACTTTACTTTCCTTGAGATAGAAAATTCACATTGACTCGATTTTTTTGTCAGGTCATAACGATCGCGCATCTATGTCCAAACTATAGACGAATAAATCAATCAAAGCTTTTATTTTCCTTCTCTTCATGCTCCCTGGTGTGAGAAAAGCTACTCCTGAGCAGAAAATATGACATACTTAAGTAGGAAATCAAATTCAAAACATTCTGTCAGTCTTTTGGAGCACCATGATTGACACATGATTCTTTAAAACATGTTTGAAAGTTCCTACCAAGATTTCTCTGCATAAAACAGTTCATTAGAGTAGGCCTATCTGGTTACAATATATTACACCAGAATGAACAAAGATAATTTTTTGCCATATTTTGATTCATATTGGAATTTTTGTCTGTATAACTTACAACAGACTTTTCTGTCAGCATAACAATCTTCACATAAATATTTTTTGACTGATTAACAAGTTGTATTTCAATATTTAGGGCATGATTTTCACCAGCGACCTTATGGAAGTAATAATTGATTCTATTTATACCAAATATGCCTTATTAGAAATTTTTGAGAAAAATATAATTTTTGTCAGCATGATTGATACCAAGTTTAAGCATTACACCATAATGCAACCTAATACAGGACATAAACTTAATATTTTTTACTTTCATTTAGCCCATTGAATGTATTAAATCTGTTTCTAATAAAAGAAAGTGTGTAATTTATACTCATACAGTTAACTTATCACATTTCTATGGTGCTGATGGTTACGTGGACCAAAATGCCACCATCTTTCTTCATTTTTGGCTTACAAATGCTTTCAAATTCCAGTTATTTTAACTAGATGACTCATTTAGTTCAATATTGATTAAAGATTTATGTAATCAAGCTGAGGAAATATTCCAAAGGGAGTTCTATGCATGATGTACTTTGTCCAGTAACGATTGACACATGTCTAGATCCTTGCAGGATATCAGATTTATAGTAGTATCACCATGGTCTCTTTTATTGTATAGATATTGAAAATTCATACATTATCATGATTATGCTAGGGTACCTAAAAATCACAAATAATCAGCAATTGACCAAACTCAAAACTTTAAGGTCATTGTCCCATTTTGAGCACAACCTTTTGAGACAGGCTCAAAAATAAAATAATAGAAAATAGAAAATATTTTTAAAAACTCATAGAAAGAAGAATAAGGATGCCCTAAGATACATATTTATCTAATACACCCTAAGCCTATCAAGGAGACATAAAACATGACAATGACAAAGAGAGATTAATAAATAAAAGATAACAAAGACCAATTGAATTACATAGTATTGTCATATTTTTATACATTGTCATTAAGGTAAACAAACCTTGTGAAACCGACTTAGCCAGTATTAAAACATTATTATGATACTGACTTGGTTTGGAAAGTTTTGTTTTTTTCCCCTCACAGTCTTCATTATATCAAGGGATTTTCTCCATTCTCATAAAAGGATTGCATATATAATAAATAAGTGATGACAACATAACACTGAAGCACCACTACAATCAGATATATAATAAATAATACCAAACTGTGCCGTTAACCCTTAACACATATATATCCATATATATCCATTCTAATGAGATCACAATCATAACTAATTTCAATGTCCATGCTAATACTTGATACAATATAATTTTGATTTAATTTTTTAAAAATCTCAAATAGAAAAATAAGATCTCATTCTTTGTGCATACATCATAACCATTGCATTCATTGTAACAAAAATATGATTCTAATGATCTCTCTCAACTATTTGTAACTAAAAATTTTTTCAAATACACACCGTGAAAATCTCTACAACAATGATGAAGTAATGTCAATGCAGCTACCAATGAATAGATGTAATTCCCCCCAAAAAGTGTATTTGACGTCAAGTAGTAGTATGGTTGAAAAAACAACAAAGTAGTAAAATAAGTAGGTAATCTAGGTTCGGCCCCATCAAGCTTAATACCATAACTGGCTGTAATCATAACATCACTTACCAAAAAGCATCTATAAACAACACATTAATATCAAAATTAATTACAAAAATGTACAAAACATGGTAAGATAAAACATTCTTTTTTTTTTAAATGTATCGTAAAAACAAGTATGGTAACAAAATAAGAAAAAACAGCAAGACAATTCCCTTATCCCAATTATATTCCAATGTCATAGCAAGTAAAACAACACAGTAGAAATCAAAGATATGCTGATTTATATGATCACACAAGAAATAAACACGATAAGATTTTCCACAATCTACTGATTCTACAGACATCTAAGTAAATAAACAAAAACAAATAGTATAAAGACACATTGTCAAGGAATTCTGAGGTACTATAAAACAATAGAAAAAATGCCTACATAATATGTACATATTTTTTTAAAACAAAAGAGCAAGCATGAATCGTCAATGTAAGGGTAAATTAGACCAGATGCCAAAATCAACGTTTTGATAGTACCAATCAACAAAAATAAATATACACACATAGCCATATAAAATAATGATACTTTTCTTTTAAAAAATCCCATAATTATACATACACCTCAAGCCCGACCACACGTTTCACACTTTCAATCACATCCATCTCCAACAAACTACTATCTATGCACACACACACACAAGATCTCTAGATACAAGGTAAACAAGACAGTCAATTCAAAGTGCAAGACAGAAAGAAACCTTTTTTTTTCACCAATCGATTATCAATAAAAGCATGCACACATACGATAAAATCTATAAATCATGTTGTAATTAATATTAATACTTTAAAAAATTAAATCAACAAGTTAACAAGGTTTTTCAATAAATGCTATGTACAATATACAAACATGATCAAATAAATGGTACACTGAAACATGTACACATGGTAGTATTCATCATCATAAATTCAATAATCATAATAATAATTATAATGAAGGTAATTATCAAGAGATGGCAATAAGGACTTCTTTCCATAGACTTAAAACCAACAATAACAAGAAAAGGGGATAAAACAATGAACAACCAAAGCATCACTAAAAGACATTTCAAAGAAATTCTAAGAATGTCATCATAGTAATTCTGTGGCAATTAACAATTAATATATGCCACCCGACATGCACACATAAATCATAAATAATAAAAAAATTTTTAAGTTTTCACTCTTCTTGTAAAAGCACTATCAGAAATAATGAATTATGTCTACTTTAATCGTAATACAATTAAATTTTGCAATAAGTGACAAACATGCCAATTGAAATTATCAATACTTTTTCAACACCCATAAAAATGCAACATAAAAAGGACATCCCAAAAAAGCTCTACACTACCATTACAATACTTTTAATGAGCTACAGTCTCACAAATGAGAAAATAGCCGGACTCAATGTAATTTACATCTTGCTTAATACTCTAAAGAATAGAGTTGATTATAAATAAAAGCAGGCTAAAGATGCTACCAAAGCATAGGCCTACCAAATGCCAAATCCATAGACATGCGCATCACTGTGCATCATACATGAATATTAATACTGTAATGTTAATGGTCTCATTGGCTTCACCTTGCTTCCTCAATTCCATGGAATGTTGATAAACAACCAAACAACTACACAATCGCAACAATTCCTTCAGTTTTACATTTCAACCAACCAATCCTATGGTGATAAAACAGAAGAGATACATAGAAAGTATATAAATATAATTTAAGTGAGCCACTACAATGATAAAAGCTATCAAAGTTTTGAGATAAAAAAAAAAATAATAATGATAAAAGGCAATTATCCCATATTGCTAAAACATTCCATAACAATAACATGTAATTTCTACTTTTAAGACATTTTCAAATACAAATGATATTTTTTTGAAAATAATGATAATGAACACACAGAAGTAAAATTATAACAATCATGCTATAATAGTGTGATTGCCATTCAACAAAACAAAACACAAAAACAACAGCAAACTTTAGGACATCAAAGGAATAATCTTTACATCCTTTAAATATTCCAAAATAATTGTTTGTGACTTGGTAAAGACATACTTTCAAATTAACAACATGGCTGTAATTAAAAAGAAAAGAAAGCCATGTAGGAGTATCACCAGCCATCATCATAAATAATCTATAATGTGACTTGATCCTAAAATACAACCACACAACAAAACACAGAAAGAGGAAGTCACAAATTGGGAAACAGATTTAAACCAGAGATAGATCAATAGAACAACCCCTAATACTAATGTGAAAAATTTTTTTTTTAATGGATTTATCACCATATCTTATACACAGCAATATTGCCATTTTTCCAAGACTTCTTCCCCCCTCCTAAGCAAAAGAAAATATTTTTCTTATGGTAGTTAAATCATGTTACACATACATCTCAAAATCATAAGTGATTTAAATGATGAATGATTTTAATTTGAGGAGGGAGTCTCATATATAGCCATCTCCTCTTGGTTGTTATTCTCCCCCTTCAGGTGTGTCCTGTAAAACTGAAAGATCTGACAAAACAATAAAACAAGCCATATCATTGATCATCTTCTTCTTCTACCTCCCCACTTTTTCCATCATCGTTGGACTCGGAGACAGATTGCCTAAAATCTTCCCTTTCAACAGCATCGTCATTATCCTCAATCGGCAAATCCGCCTCAGGAGACGGCACACTCTCTTCCTGGTCAGCTGTCGCAGGTGGCTCGTCTATATTGCTGGCAGCAATAGAAGTAGAAGACATGAGTTGCAACTCCGATGACGATGGCTCTGTCGGTGGTGGTGGTGATGAGTACATTGGGTTCAAATCCGTAGGAGAAGCCGTCTCCTCTTCTCTCTGTATCGGCGACTGACTATCTACAATTCTATCTTCTCCTTCACCAGTTTCAGACACTGTTGAGTTATCAGCTGATGCCATGGGAGCTAAATCAGATGATTTGGGGGCTTCTACTACAGGTGTATCAGACTGTGATCCTTGCTGCACGTCTTCAGGAGCAGCAGCAGCAGCAGATGGCGGAGTATCAATAGTCGGTGCGTCAGACCAGCGACTAGGTCTGCCCGAAGTACGGCCTGGCTTCGACTGGTCCACATTGCCACTCTCCTCATTGGGAGGCTTATCTCCAACACTACTCATCCTTTCGTCAATGTCGTTCTGAAGGGATCCACGTTCATCTTTGTCTCCTGGACCTTTACGCTCGTCTATGTCGAGTTTACGAAGAGGGGCCCTCTCATCCTTGTCCTCGTCGAAGAAAGCAGACAGTGCAGGTCTAATAGGAGCTCCAAACCTGTTGCCAAATGCTGGTCTTTCAAGATTGCCAAAACCCGGGGCCATCATAGGACGTGGCCCACCGAAGCGGTTAAAAACACCAGCCGCCTGAGCACCCGGTCTTATTCCAAGGAGACCGGCACCGCCTCTAGGTCGAATAGTTATTGGAGAGAAACCGCGACCCAAGATTGGGGTTCCAGGCGACGGTTGAGCACCTCCCGGTACTTGCAAGAGAGGGATAGATCCTGAGGGGCGTGGGGTGGGAAGGCCCATAGGGGATTCACTCTTAGGCATTTCTGGAGTAGACGTTTGCGGTGGACTCATGCGGCCCGATGAACTCATAGGAACGCTGACTGCTACTCCTTGGACCACTGAGCCATTTACAGCCAAACCGGTACTCGAGACCGGAGTCAAGAGCCGCGGTGATGTAGCAGGAATCATTCCAGGACGGACGCCCAAATTTGGCAGAGGAATGCGCATGCCCGCCCTAGCCATGCCTTGAGCGATGGCAAATCCGGCAGCAGCAGCCGCGGCACCAGGTCCTCCAGGCATGGCTATCATTGAAGGCTGCTGCCCAGGAGCCATCATGCGGAGGGAGAGCATCCCAGCAGCAGGATTGTGATTTGGAGGTCCGGGAAGGGAAGCCAGCATGGGGTTACCTTGCATCATGGGGCCCGGCCCACGCTGTCTAAACTGATTACTCAAGGCGCGTAAATTTGCCATTCCAGGTGGCATGCGGGGAAGGAGGCGGTCGTCTGAATCCATCAGATAGTCATCCTGCTCCTCGTCTTCTGCATTGACCTCATCGTCAGGGGGCCACTCCTTTGTTTCGGCGGGTTGTCGCATGTCGCTGTCTTCCATCTGATCGGATCTGTCGTCGTTGCTGTTGCTGTTCATGCCACTGTTGTTGAAGAATGGTGGCCGCATGCCTCCTGCATTCATATGATGGAAGCGTGGAGGGAACGGAGAGAAGTGGCGTGGGTTATTCATGCGCATCTGATTTGCAAAGTCCATACGGTGCGGCATGTTACCCATGGGGTTCCTGGGTGGCATTTGGTTCATAGGACTTCCAGGCGGCATCCCGCCCATCTGCTTCATTGGACTGCCTGGCATTTGACCTCCCATTCGTCCTCCATCATTGCCCTATAATAAAGCAAAAGTCAAAACAACATTAATGTAAAATGTTAAACAAAAACTAACAACTAAAACAAAAAAAGCACAGTGGAAATAAAATCATACAACTGGAATATATGACAAAAGCAAAATCCCATTCCATCTTATTTCTTGTTTTATATTAGCCATCACATAATTTAGATCTCCCAGCTTATGTCACGTTAGCTGAGCGGTAACGGCATTTGATGGTGGAAATTAAAGTCGGTGGTGCGATTTCTTCACGAGGCATCATTGTTAATGCTAATTCGCAATATGCGTACACTGGCGGTAAACATTTACGATATTCGGTTTACAGTGGAAGAAAAATGATAAATTGTCTCTAGAAGAAAAAGGGTCATTCAAAATTTTTTCAACTACAGAAAATCAAATTAAATAATTCGGAAAGATAAAAGCCAACATGGGTTTGCCAGTTTTACAAGATTCCACATTAGTATAGTAAGACCCAATCAAATAGAAATTTTATCACATATTGTGCCATTGCAACTTCTCCCAGCTCATTCTACAAGGCAAGTAGAGGCTAAGGCAGAGGAAGGGAAAGTTGGTCAGACAATATTAAGGAATGGACATGACTGCCAGCACCAGAATTGGTAAACTTATTTGTCCAACAACCTGCTTGAAGATACAATTCTATCTATTCAACCCTGCAGTCTCTCAGACAATAAGCCAACGTCAGGGGAAGAGTGAGAGAGTGAGAAAATGAAACTGACAACAAAAAAGAAGAGATTCACAAAAATCCTCACCATGTCATTGTCAGACCTTTGGTGTACACCTGGCATTCCTCCTGACCGCAACACGTTGCCCAAGTTGGCTAACGTGGCCGCTAGTCCTGGGGGAAGGTTGTTCAAAGACGGAGGTCCGTTGTCCATACTCATGGGTGGTGGTCCTCCTGGTCCCCCTCCCATGTTTGGAGGTGGTGGAGGGCCGGAGTTCATGCCTGGTGGTGGTCCGCCAGCCATTGGGTTTTGCATCCTCATGTCCATTCCAGGAGGTGGGCCTCCCATCATTCCCATGGGTGGTGGTCCCATCATACCCATCTGACCTGATCAAACGACAGTGGGTGGAGGAAGAATAAAGAAAGAAAAAGACAATTGTAATGACATCTATTAAAAGGGGAATTGAGTTGAATTTAATTAAAAGGCATAATTTGCATTCAATATCATGCAATTTTAAATAAATATATTTAGAGGCTTGCTCGGTTTATCATCTTTTTTGAGCAAGAAGGGGAAAATATGGTTTTATTTCATATTGCGTTTTTCCCCTTCTTAAAAAGCATATTTATCTTTTGTATAGAAAAACATAAAATAAACTATTAAATAAACATGCATTAAGAGAAGTTTAATAGTATGAAGGGTAATGAAGTATACATATTATATTCATAATCATTGTATGAACTTAAAATCTCTATGTTTATCCCTATCATGAAAATCTCAAAGCAAAGAACCAGATTTACAGAAAAGGATTTGTAACATCCTCTTTTTAGTAAAGGGCTCACTTCAAATATCCCAGTCTATCACAATAAATAATATGAAGTAATAACCCATACATAGTCATAATCATTGTATAACAGAATATCTCAATGTGAGCCCCGACCAGAAAGAGAGAGAAAAAACAAAATTACAGATATAAGATTTATGTCCTTCCCTTCTGTCTGTTTACTCATGGGTTTTCTTAATACCACATCGAGTGGTATCAACTAGCTCTAAAAAAATCCTGGATACGCATTTACTGTGGTGAACACAAATGTACTCTTGGGCTCATACTTTATATAAGGACATCATATTAGTTTATCTATACTTTAACAATAAACATGTCTGGATGCATAGAGAGAATAAAATTTACTGCAGAATGCTTTTAAACCTACAAAATCTGGATTTTGTTTGCGTAGATAAGCCTATTTATCACATCTGCATATCACCATCAATCACAAATGCTTCAAGGATAAGCCCAAACCTGGCATTCCTGGAGGGAAATTTGGCGGTTGTGGCATATTCATCATATGTGGTGGCTGCTGCTGCTGTTGCTGCTGCTGTTGTTGTAATTGTGGTGGTGGCTGTTGTGGGTCAAACTGGTTCTGGTTGGGTGGTGGCTGGGATGATGAGTTCTCCTCTTGGTTTTCATCATTCTCATCCTCTTCCCCGTTCCTTATGCCTGAGGGAGAAAAGTTGAAAGTACAATACAGCGAAATACCAATTTCCAAATTGGCTATAATAATAATAATAATAATAATAATAATAATAATAATAATAATAATAATAATAATAATAATAATTTTATGATAACTAATAAAATTTAAAAAAAGACAATAATAGCAATAATGCATGAATAAAGCATATTACTTATAAATGAATGAGAAGGAAGAAAAAAATTGTAGCTATGGCAACCATTTTATCCCTTAACGATGAGGGCGGGTTCTGAGAATATTTTTTTATATATAATTTGACACAATTTTCATGGTGATTTTCTGATTCAGCTTGTCAAAATTAGTAGAACATATAAAAAATATGATAAAAAATTTTTAGTGTTGCCATGGCAACACCGCCATCTTGAATTTTGACATTAATTTTTTTGCAATCTAAATGTCGAAAGGCTTTTTTGTTTCTCAACGAATTCCTTTCAAACTTGATAGCATTATAATATAATTCAATATATAATCAAACTTTATACAGGAAAGATTTTGGATGCCTGCAATAGATTTTTCATAATCTCAT
>JAUEKR010439366.1:0-12061 GCA_031762895.1 Corambe burchi
ACTGGAAAGACTCGACGACAGGCCAACGGCCTAATCAAATGACGTCGACGCCATCTATTCTATTCTATTCTATTCTAACATATTGAGAAATGCAATTAGCTTATTCTCAGTAGCCATACGCTGAATGTGGGACCCATGGCAAGCCCGCAAAACGAGGACTGATACATCACGGGTTCCATGATGTTGAGGTCTATTGAAATGAAGAGGTACAGGTTTTTGTTCAAGGTTCTCAATGTCACGGCGATGATGACCGAATCTGTTGGACAGTTGCAGAACCGTCTCGCCAATGTACTCCATGGCATAACTTTTGCAGATGATTGCGTATATGAGAAGCGCCCTAATATTTTCCACGAGCTTCCCCTGAAATCCACAACTGCAGAGGAATTAATGAAGGGACATGTCTTGAAGGAAGTGCGACCGTAAGGATAAATGCCAGGACTGGGAAACGTGTTTGGAGTCAGAAGAAAGTCGACTATGGACGAGTAGGTCTCTGAGATTCTCCATGCGTTTAAACGTTATTAGAGGTTTCTCAAGAAGGGTTTCCTTGTTTTCCTCTTCAGCATGGAGAATAGAAAATTTCTTTTAACTATGCTGACGATTGAGCAGGAATGGGGTTTGTATGGGAGGACAAGAGGGACTCTAGAGGTGGCTTGCTGTTTGGCGTTTTTAGGAGAGAATGCATCATCCTGGGATAAACTGAATATACTATATTTGTAACAAGTAATGAGTAATGATATGTTAATAAACTTCACAATGCGTATCACATCAACATCGAGGGTGCAGACTGGAACACTCTTACGTCTGAATAGTTGATAATGTCTACACTGACTATCTTGCATTGGGAAATTCATCGGGGATAAGTAGTCTTTGTTATATTTTCTTCATGAACTTATCAATATAAACATCGAAACAAAACGTCTGCAATTTAAGACGCCTGCAACCGGCTTGTTCTTCGTCTTTTTAGTCTTCTTTGCCGAAGTTGTTTCGTACATCGTCTTTTCCTAAACCGATTGGGCCAGATAATGGTCATGGTCGATTCACGTAAGAAGTGTTCATACGTTCTAGATGACACTGACTGGCGAAAGTGACTCCAGGTCTACATGACCCTAATTGATCAGTGATTTCAGCCCTTTCAGTTCTTTGGTCCTATCGGTGATCAGACATTTCAGTTTACATTCAGTTTTAGTATGCTTATCCTGTGCTAAGTTGCCCAGCCAGGTGATGCAACAAGGTTGGTCTACGATCAGAGTCGCTCAGATCAATCAATGCGTAGATTGACTGATGATTGGTCCACAGGCTACATGTCATAGACCACTGGTCTGATGCTGCCGATTCGCTCTACTTGGCGTTGTTCCTTCATCCAGCTAGGTTACAGCTTGGAGATTTTTCTATTTAAAGTGCATTAACGTAGAAAGAAGTCTTGGCAAGTCATTGCTTTAACCTTTTGAACCGGGCTGCTCATCCGTCTCAAGATGTCCGTCCGTCCGTTTTCTTATACCGCCCATCTTGTCTAGTATATATGGTATCACTGTGGTAAAGATATGTTTTAGTTTGTAACCACTGAGAATGCGTGTACAGAGAAACGTTCACCTAGAACAACTTTGAAAATAGAGGTGGTCTAATAGTATGAGTTAGTTCTTTCAAGGTTTTTAGTCGCGCTCAGCTTATCAAAGATCGTGGCACTGGTTATATTAGGATGTTTTATATGTTCATTTTCCACTGTGAATTGGTCCTTGATAGAGGAGGAATCATTCCATCTTCTGTTTGATGAGCGCTCTTTCTACACAAGAAAAATGAATAAACATGTATTAATTAATGACCAAATAACGAATAATCAAGTGTAAGATTCATTAATTTATCAAATACAACCTAAAATAATTTAAATGCGATTTTATTGTTTAATCGTGGTTGCAGAAATTACATTATGATTATGTAATTGCTAGTAGTTGAAGTAATCAATAAAATGCACCAATATATTAAATACTTGATATCTAGTTTGCAGACAACTATGAATGACCAAATTATAATTATATAAATAAGGTAGATGTCAAGATTTCATTTGGGAATGAAATAGTTGTTTAATGTTTAACGCTGTCACCAATTTGGTAAACAGTGATGTTTCTTCATCATATGACCTGTTGTTTCAAACCCGACTGGTCAAGTCGAGAGACGACAATATCGCATGATTGAAGTCCTTTCCCCTATACGCCAGCAACAATGCCTTTTTATTTGGTTCTAATCAAAAAGTCATATTTAATGAAGAGATTATCTTAAGAGCGAGAGACATGCTGACATGAACTATCAGGCCGATAGTTACAAAGCCTATGTCTTGTAGTCAAATTGTTAGGGCAATAATAGATATACTAGACAACAAAACGCATCGTGCAGTTTAAGATGGACTAAGTCTAGGCTATTATTTGTGATAGCGATCGATATATTATCTAAAATTGATGTAATAGACTAGACTTTTCTAGATTTTCAGTAATTTACGGTATAATGATTTGGCCGTTGCTTGTCATCTATCATTCCGATATTATTAGTACCGACATTACTCATCTCTTACTCCCATTTGGATACTTAACCTTACCCACAATCTATTTATAGAATCGGAACAACTCCCAGTTGCGTGTTTTTTTTAATTAAACTTCGAAAAAAAAGTAACTGTCTCAAACTCTACCCCAACCCCAACTCCAACCCTAACCCCAACCCTAACCATATTCCTAAACCCTACCAGATTCCCCTAACCCTCCAAACAACACCAAAATCCCTCATAATAAAGGCATTGAGAGATGTATAGCCTCGGTACTAAAAATCTCGGAATGAGAGATGTATAGCCACTTCGTAATGATTAATGTCAATATCAACAATTAGATCTAGAACATACACTGACCGTTGTTTTCAGATCTCTAGATAGTTTATATGTCTATCAATCTATAGTCTATCTAGATATGCTCAGGATCAATATTTCATTAAATTTTAAACTTTTAATTTATGTTATGTTACATGATTGCCCGTGTTTAAACTAAGAATAACCATACAGAAGCGAAAAATGGAAAGTAAAATGAAACAAAAGATTGTTCTTATATCGCGCACAAACCACCAAAGTCTTAAGGCGTTTTACATATCGTTTACTCTCCCAGCCAACAGCAAACATTTAAAACTGACGACACATTCGCCTGTAAGGCGTGTTACAATTGTTTTTCGGACAAGACAGCTGCCATAACGACCAGGTACTATATTTCACCAGAGTTCAATGAGGCAACCGACGTAAATTTTCTTGCCCAAGGAAAAACCACAGTAGCGGGAATTAGAAGGTTAAGAGTCTCTGCAAAGTAGTCAAGCCGATGCATTTAATATTGCAAAATATCTTAGACCTCTAGACTGTTGGAGCTTAGCATTATTTCGTACCAGAATGAATTACATTTTGTGCATGGATCATTCTAAGATTGTCGTTTACAATAATGATCAATTTCCCATTTGTTTAGGTAGAATCAATAAAACCCTGTTTTTCAATTTCATACTGGCATGCCTTATTTATCTATCTAGAGTCTAGATCTAGAATAGTAGTGTGACAATAGTATTACATTTTCGCACCCGAGTCTAAAGCAAAAAGAACTAGCACAACATTGATTTGGAGCAAATCAATTCAATATTTCCGTTGCTAACACTTATTACTTATTTATCGATTCTAGGTTATAAAATACATCAGCCGCTGTGAGCAACGAACCATTAACGGCAACTAGTGAACGAAATGGAGAGAAAAACTAGACTAGTCTAGAGATCTACACTCTAGTCTAGTAAAATAAAAGGGAAAAAAGTTTTAAAAGGTAGACCTCTTTACGATGTTGTCAGAAGCTCTTCTTGAGTGTCCTATTGATGCAGAGGTAAATTCAGAGGTCTAGAGATTTAAAAACTTGTCCAAAGCAATCTTCTCGATGGTCTTAGATGATGAAATTGATATTAGACAACACTGAACACTGCATCTAGTCTAGACACTAGGATAGTCTAGATAAGTCTAGACTTCATTAAATCATTAAATTCAAAGATACTTACGTACCATTGCGATTAGAGCAGTCATCATTAGTGCCATTCTTAATGAATGATTGGTTATCGACGTGATGGGCCTGTACTTTAAACGCTAGCCTTTATCTAAAGAAAGAAGACTCTAGCTAGACAAGTAATTACCTAAGTATATTATGCGTGTACACTGACTTAGGAGCTTTACTGGATATAACCGTCACAGCAACATGCGGCACCACTCTTGATGGCTTAATGAAATACGCAATAATAAAGAGTTATCTTCCTTATATAATATGAATAACTACATTTATTCAATTAATAGGTAGACATAGACCTTGACTTGGCCTAGGTAGTCGATCATAGGCCGTTACAGCCTTAAAATTGAGCGAATCATTGATATAAAGATATTCTATAGATTCAAAGAAAGATAGACATAATGCAAAAAAAACAAACAAAAAAAAACAAACAAAAAAAACAAAACAAAAAAACAAAAACAGCAAACAAACGAGAATCAAAGCTCAAATAAGCAAAAAAATAGTGAAACGAACATAACAAAACAACAATAATCCAACAACAAGCAACATACACTTATTATTACATCATTGGTGAATCCAATGAAATTTAAAAATAAACATAACGCTAGAATAAACCATATTATTATGTGTTCGATACTGTCAGTTACTATTGTTAAATATTAACTACTGTGATACGAATGCTGTTGTATTATTAAAATTATTTCTCATTGAGTATTGTCATTTTCTCTCATTTTCGCCCCAAACTTGCCCGCTCACTAGAGGAGTGGTGAGTAAACTTCTAGAAAACGACGCTTTGCCCCATGCAAGGGACAAGGAAGGGATGATGCCCTTTCAGTTTTCCTTGGACAGGAATGACGATGAAATCACGTCTATACTCATCAAATCGATGCCAAACCACATGTGAGTCTTAAGTTAGTTTATATAAGTTATACGGTATGAGATGGTAGAATATTAAAACTTGTAATATACTATATCTACCCAATTGACTTAAAATTAAAGTGAGCATTTATATAGTGCTATCCCACTTATTTTTTAAATGCTCAAAGCGCTTTACAAAGAGGTTACCGATAGGCCTGTTCATTTCAATAATATCTCAACTCCTGGTGGAGCATACAGAAGAGCTATCTGAAAGCCGCATCATTCTAGCATTCTGACAATATCCATCTCTGCCTATGACCGGTTACTAATTACACCTGAGTGGGGTGAGGAAAATGTGTGTGTGTGTGTGTGTGTGTGTGTGTGTAAAATACCTTTCCTAAAGATATAACTCTGCGCCGCCGACATGCGGATTCGAACCAGTGACATCTCCATCTCTAGCTGAGTGCCTTGCCACTAAACCACAGAGCCATTTGCTGTGGACTCGGTTGTTACGATTTTAGGATGCAGTGGGGGTTTTTTATCCATAGAAATAGAAAGGCTCCTATACACCAGATACAAAATACGACTCTAGCAAACTTGAGATGTAGCGATCCATTTTCTTGTTCCCCAATGACATCCATACATGCGTAGTAGTCGACTATATCCGTTACTATACTCCAAAATGTTGCGCTTAATATCTTTTTTTCATTTGTTTTGTCGACCCAATATTCTACGATATACAATTACTCACTCTTTAGTTCATAATTCATGGACATCCTGCAACCTGAATATAAGATCAAACTTCCATCACATTTGTTTTATCCAATGTGAACTCGGTTGTTACTATTTTCGGATGCAGTGGTCTTTTTATCCATAACCCCCTTCAGTGGTACAGGGGACTTAATGGTACAGTGGTAACGATGTCTGATTCTAAATCTAACGACCCGGGTTCGAATCCCGGTGGGCACAACTATTTGTTCTGCGTTTTTCCCACCTCTGATCCCTGACATCTAGTTTTCTCGGGTACGGACGATAAACTAGGAGGTCCCGTGTTTACATCTAAGCACGTTAAAAATCCCTTGGTGTATTTAAATCACAAAGAGCAGGTTGCTAAAAACCGCTATCCGAGCAAAATTTGAAAAATTCCTATCTAGTCAACAATAATACTCCAGCACAATTGAGTCAGTTGGCAAAATTGAAAGAAGGAGGATATAAAATACAAGTGTAACGAGCTTCGGATGTATTGATCAATATTCGATTAAGGGGCAACAATGACCACTTATTACTGATTTTCATATTATAACAATTAAGTTTGATATCCAATTAATCACTTTTTATTTCATATTTTCATGGGCCTTCTGAATATAAGATGAAAATTCTATCATGCTTTATTTAACCAGAGTTCGAGACTTGTTCATGTGTAAGGGAGAACGAACGGCGGAGTGTACTCTTCACGTACTACTTAGTAAAGAAATGCATGTAAGTATATCATCGAGTACACGTATATTTTTTTCGGGTCGGTTCAGGTCGGACCATATCCGTATGCACCAATTCTCACCCTACCCTCCCACAATTTTGGATCATCAGCAATACGGGTCGGATGTGACTTCATCACGAATACGGTCCGGACCGTGTTCGAGACCAAAAAGGTTTGACTTCATTACGGGTCTGGTCTGGTAGGACCGTATTTGAGGCCAAATGATATGGGTTGGGTTGTACTCGATTCCATGAAATGTCGGGTAATGCCCGGGCTTTATAAGTATAAGGGTGAAAACAGACCAAAAGCCTCGAGCCCAGCGTTGATCAGTATGCTTTCCTAGCACGCAGACCAAAAGTTGTCACAGCAAGCTGACAAGAATAGACCTATGATGCTCTTGCTATAATAATAATTTGGGCTTGTCTATGTCTAGCTAGACTAGATAATGATAATTGAATGATGAATTTTACATTCAACACTTAACTTACCTGCCACATCGATTAAAAAGTAATTCCATATTAGATTCTGGTGGGTTTTACCTCATAACTGATTGACATTGATCCATATTGATTAGACAGCTTGATTCGAGCGTGACTAAATACTCATTGATTTAAGGCGGCTCATAGCTATCTTGGAATTCTCAGCGCAGGGCGGTTAGTGCTTTTGGTGGGCATTATCTATAGTAAAATAGAACATACATTTTCTCAGCTCAATCCGGCTTTCAGGCATGGAGCGGTTCGCAGCTTTTGGTCTGTTTTCACTCTTAGTATTCTTGTGTTTTGACATTTGTTTCACTACCTATTACCACAATATTCACTTGACACGAATGAGATGCGAACATTCTATTATCTATAAGGAGCCTTTCACTCGAGTATTACTTATCGGACTCTCCTGTTGCATTTTATCCAATGATCTCTTGATTAAGTTATGATATTTTAATCCACTTTCATTTTCCTGCATTTCACGCTTTTGTGTTTTTTTCACAGCAAACAGCCTTAGCTGTATTAGACTCATTAGCAGACAAAATGGGTAACACTGGCCCTACTCGTGTATTCTACAACCTTCTAGAAGCAGACGAGAAAGGGAGGGAACCCAACCACCCAGATTTCCAGTCGAATTCTAGATCGTGTCTTCATCTTATATCAAAGGGAGGTCACAAGGTAAGAATGCTAGTGTCCCTATTGTCCAATAATAATAATTTATTCATTCAATCGTTTAACTGATATAGAGCCTAATACCAGCTTTTTATTGTCTAGGAATATTAATATTACTAGAGAACTAATTTGTCTAGCAAGCAATAGTTTGAAGCTTGTTTATTCGATGCATTAATTTTATTTTTAGCTCCGCTGTTATTGTCTGATCAAAAACAAAGTAATGCAAACAGTTGATAAATTACGACTTGAATAAGAATAATTATTCAAACAGTTTTTATTCTCTTTGCTACTCTACTATAATTGCTATTAGTTTCAAAATACTAGGTAATGTTATAAATTAAGAAATACTATGTACACTCGAATTTACATGAGTGTATTCTTTATTTATTGTACTTATAATTATGCCTGCGGAGTCATATTTTGTGCTAAGTTGGAAAATATACAAATTATCTTAATACCTACTGTATAATGGCTAGCTCATATTAATATACCTACATTCGCATGTATGATAGGAATTGGGTACATTATATATTATAAGCACTGTAACATACGTTAAGAAATAAGAACACTTGCTATTGATTAACAAACAGTTATATACTAGCAATGCTTGCAGTGATTATCTGTTACTTAATTATTTTTGGTCTATTACCATCGTCAGGATCTGGTGTTTCATTTTGTGGTCAGGCTTCTCATTCGGCGCAAGTGGAAGGACTTTGCTAGATTGCGATTCCAGTAAGTTGAATAACTTTTAATGTCTCTTATACTAATTATACATAATGCCATGTCCTTAGCTATTGGCGTGAATTCGAGCCACAGTGGTGGCATGGTGGCATTGTGCCCTTGGGAAAGACACTCTAAATATATTCCTCAAACCACTGAGTAGTATAAAAGAAGTACTGGATTTTGAATCTGGGGAAGAAATATTCGATAGTCCCAAACTCGTTTGAAGAATGTACGAGTGTTAGGACGGTTACCCCAAATATCTTTAGCCGTACACATTTATGAAGTAACTCTACCATCACATTCCATATCAATATTGCTTTCTCTGAGTCGGAAGAGAACTGCTCTTTATTCATTGCAATTTAATGGACAAGATACCAAATCCACCGAGTGTGTTAGATTAAAATGATTTATCCGTGAAGGTCTTAGAAGTCATTGGACCTAACACTTTTAAGGGGCACGTGAAAAGGCTTCCCACACCCACCGTTCAGAACCTTGCTATTTGGGTTCTATACATCTTCTAGCTCGTGGGGATACCCATAAGGGTCAATGCCCAGGTGGTGCTGTTCAACAACAACAACAACAACATATTCAAATGACGAATGATGAAAATTCACCCACACATTGACCTATTATGATCTTTTATATTAGGTCATTGTACCCACATGAAATGATTAAAGTACTTCCTGTTCAAGTCTAAAGATGGAGTCGTCTTGATTTTATTTTATGCCCATTTAATAACTATTTGAAGGCTATTTACAAGTCACCACACTAAACAAAGCGTCAATTGTGGCATTGAAACTTGAAAATCTGAAACGTTAGTCTCTTGAGCTATTACAACATAATTTATGTGCATATTAATCTATTAAGAATAATCATGGTTTTTTAATCTCCAAAATATGATGATAGTATTTTTTTCTGTTTACTACGTTATTTTCAGAATGAACTCATTCATATACCTTGTGACCTTGTTTTGTTTGACCTTTTCCGTGGTAGTAGCCGTGGTAACCTCTGACCCCACGGTCTACAACGGCCCCTTACAGTTGACCCGTGCTGTGTTCGAAGGATGGAGTCTTGTGTCAACATTTATTACCTTCTTAGTGGAGTTGAATCAGATGAGAAAGTAGGTGATGGTGTTATTCCCATTATTCATTTCATGTTACCACTACATGCCCTGTTCCTTGACGTGGTGTAGTGGCTTGTGTGCCTTGACTGATCCAGAAGACTATATCAGCTGGAGTTCATGCTCTGCCAAGTTCAACCATCCTGGGCAGGCCAAAGGGTAGAAGCCAGACTTATGTGGGTAAAACGCTGAAGTCGGATGCGCTGGGCCAATTTGGTGCATAACTTTGGCACAGCGCAAACAAAAATCGCTGTAATGATGGAAACTATTCTCCTTCTGCATGTTATATTTATCACTGTTATTCTCGTCTTTTATCCTTGCATAACAATTATATCGTGTTTGTCGTTTTTTAATCATGGACTTATGCGCAATAGTACTGTAATTCTTCTCCATTCATGTGAATGCATGCCTAGAGCCTTTGAAACAAGAATTACAAATGAACGAATATTTAATCTGTGAAACATATCCATGGTGGCAAGGTTATTCAAGGGATTTTATTTACGCGAAGAGGATCGAATCAATTTCAATTTATAATCAAAGAAGATGTAGTATGGAGAGAAAGAGAGACAGAGAGATAAAAAAAGAGAGAGAATAAGAGGATAGATAAGCGTATAAATCCTTCATCAAATTATTGGATCAGCACAATTACCTTATTAACATTAACTTGATGGCATGATAGGGCAGTTGATAGCAGCAGTGGGTAAGTCCCGGTGTTAAAATGAGTACTGGTTAATGTGACTGGGGAAGTAACCTGCGATGGACTGGCGTCCTATCCAGGGGGTGGATTGTTGATCTCCGTTTGATTGCGCCAAAGAAAACGGGGAAGCACTGGCCTCATGGACCTTTAGGTCTAAGAAGAGCTTACTTACTTATAACTACTGCAGCATTTACATGTTTACGCTTTTGTTCCATGTTGTAAACCATCTTTGATCATCCAATCCACAGACACAAACTTGAGTATTGGCGTGACCAGTTTAACTGGATTGACATCGCATCATCAACGCTTTTACTTACGGTTGTACCCCTTAGGTTTACACACAGACAGGAACAATGGCAAGTGTTCGCTGTTGGCTATTTACTGTGGACGCTCAGAATCTTCAAATATGCAGCTATTTTCAGGTACATTTTGCTCACTACAATATGCATTTTTCAAAAACATTTTAGCGCTTACCTATAACTATATTCATTTATTAGTTTGTTCCACCTGCTGTTCAAAACAACTATCTGTTAAGGAGGTCACATAATAAACAAGCCCGATTTGATCAAGTTTACTTGCGCAAGCATAATTCCCAATCATTCAATTGCGGAAGAATGAAACGTACCTATCTTGTTGCTGCTCAAGCCAAGAGGATATGAACAAATCGGCATGCACAAGCTTTAAGTAAACCCACACGCCTTTGATTTTCGCGATCTGCTTGCATCAAGTAGATCGTTCAAGTAGACATGCAGGTGTGTGGCCTTCTTAAGACCAATGCTATAAGTGTGCCGACATGTTCATAGGTCTAGTTAGAGTTTAGTTTTCGCTGGGGTCAAATTATCCCGTAGATCATCCTGGAACCTCAGCGTTGAATGCGCAATATGAAATACAAATATACTTTTCTCAAAATTAAATGTAAAGGGCGTTCTATTATCTCCTTCACACACTTCATAGTTCTTATACTCCTTATTACGTTTATATTTACTAGTTGATAGCTTTATGATACTTTTGATCATTTGCTGTTTTGGTTTATTAGGACTTTGTCTGTCTTGATTCCCCTCCTGTCTTTCCCTCTTATCATTTGTTTTCCCTTTTTTGTGAATATAGTTGGTGTGCATCACTTTTTGTGACTTCAAGCGAGGCTCAGTTTATGATGAAAAAACCACAATACTGGTTTCCCATCTTGGTTGAGTTTAATCAATATTTGTTTATTTATATATTTTAACATTGGTGATTTATGCAAAGAAACGTTTGTATTCTTTTGTATTTATGGACATACAATTCCTTAAAAAGCTACTGTTTTAATATAGTAATTTAGTATTGAACCAACCCATTCAATTCTCTGTTCCAGACAGACGGGTGCCTATGCACAGATACTGTGGCGAATTGTGTCGCATGATTTCTTACAGTTCATGGTCGTCTTTGCTGTCATACTGCTGGCTTTCAGTGGAACGTTTGTACTTGCTTTAAGAGGCGAGGACTCATTACACATACATTCTGAAACAAGGTAAATTTCAATAGGGAAACATATTCAGCAATATTATATAAAGCTTATCATTATTGAATGTACTAGTTAATAACGTCCAATAGCTTGGGAAAAAAAATGAAATAAACTGACTGCTTATCGTTATTGTTGTTTTTTTTAAATTTATCTTTGTTTTTCTTTTTTCTTCTTTTTTTGTTGAAGCCATGAAATGAAGAAAGACATGAGATAAACACAACAGCAATAAAAGAACAACCCACTAAATGAATAAGAAAATTGCTTACTGTCTGTTGAGAACCTTCGTGTTTTTTCTTCTCATGCATAGTGATCATAATATAGATAAAAATAAAATTATCATAAGACACACTTATACCAGCTCGAGTATTAGAAAGTTAGTTACAACGAATACAAGAATGGAATATATTTGATAGAATAATGCTATAATAAACGACAATAAGAGAGAAAAAGTGATAGCGATTAATACATATATTGGT
>JAUEKR010439477.1:0-12059 GCA_031762895.1 Corambe burchi
TAGTAATGTTCTTTAACATATGTAAATGTGCAAAAAAGTCGTATCTCGAGTTACGACTTTTTGATCGCCTACCGACGATTTGATGGTCATACCAGCCTCTCAAAACAAAAATGAAATTATGAATTTTGGGTAAAACTTAAGGATATTATACTGTAGCGAAAAAATGATAATGCGTCGGCAAAATCATAAATAGTAATAGCTACAATTTTCCTTTCATAATAATGTAGAAATACTAATATAGTGAATACTTAAAACTCAATATATGCATATATTTATCACTTTAATTAAAACTAAATTCAATGCGAAGTAAAAACAAAAGAAGACTGTATTCTTAGTGATAAAAGTAAATGTTATATCATCATTATACTCTACATACTTTTGGCAAGCAGTACAGGTAGTTTAATGCAATTTGCCCATATTCTCCAAACTTCAGGATATCTCGAAAACTTCAGGGTAGTTTGGTAAAATTCAGGATATCCCTAAAATTTCAGGGTAGTTTGGCAAAATTCAGAATATCCCTAAATTTTCAGGGTAGTTTGGTAACATTCCGGATATCCCTAAAATTTCATGATAGTTTCGTAAAATTCAGGATATCCCTAAAACTTCAGAATAGTTTGGTAAAACTCAGGATATCCAGAAAACTAAATATAGTTGATAAAATTCAGGATATCCCTAAAATTTCAGGGTAGTTTGGTAAAATTCAGGATATCCATAAAACTTCAGGGTAGTTTGGTAAAATTCAGGATGCATCACTAAAACTTCAGGGAATTTGGTAAAATTCAGGATGCATCACTAAATCTTCAGGGTAGTTTGGTAAAATTCAGGATGCATCACTAAAACTTCAGGGTAACTTGGTAAAATTTAGGATATCCCTAAAACTTCAGGTTAGTTTGGTATAATTCAGGATAAATCACTAAAACTTCAGGGTTGTTTGGTAAAATTCAGGATAACTCTAAAACTTCAGGGTAGTTTGGTAAAATTCAGGATATCCATAAAACTTCAGGGTAGCTTGGTAAAATTCAGGATATCCTTAACACTTCTGGGTAGTTTGGTAAAATCCAGGATATCCTTAACACTTCTGAGTAGTTTGGTAAAATTCAGGATATCCCTAAAATTTCAGGGTAGTTTGGTAATATTCAGGATATCCCTAAAATTTCAGGGTAGTTTGGTAAAATTCAGGATATCCCTAAAATTTCAGGGTAGTTTGGTAAAATTCAGGATATCCCTAAAATTTCAGGGTAGTTTCGTAAAATTCAGGATATCTCTAAAACTTCAGGGAAGCTTGGTAAAATTCAGGATATCCATAAAACTTCAGGGTAGTTTTGTGAAATTCAGGATATCCTTAAAACTTCAGTGTAGTTTGGTAAAATTCAGAATATCCTTAAAACTTCAGGGTAGCTTGGTAAAATCCAGGATATCCTTAACACTTCTGGGTAGTTTGGTAAAATTCAGGATATCCCTAAAATTTCATGGTAGTTTGGTAAAATTCAGAATATCCCTAAAACTTCAGGGTAACTTGATAAAATTTAGGATACATCACTAAAACTTCAGGGTAGTTTGGTAAAATTCAGGATATCCCTAAAACTTCAGGGTAGTTTGGTAAAATTCAGGATATCCCTAAAACTGCAGGGTAGTTTGGTGAAATTCAGGATATCCTTAGAATTTCAGGGTAGTTTGGTAAAATTCAGAATATCTCTAAAACTTCAGGGTAGTTTGGTAAAATTCAGGATATCCCTAAGACTTCAGGGTAGTTTGGTAAAATCCAGGATATCCTTAAAACTTCAGGGTAGCTTGGTAAAATTTAGGATACATCACTAAAACTTCAGGGTAGTTTGGTAAAATTCAGGATATCCCTAATACTTCAGGGTAGTTTCGTGAAATTCAGGATATTCTTAGAATTTCAGGGTAGTTTGGTAAAATTCAGAATATCTCTAAAACTTCAGGGTAGTTTGGTAAAATTCAGGATATCCCTAAGACTTCAGGGTAGTTTGGTAAAATCCAGGATATCCTTAAAACTTCAGGGTAGCTTGGTAAAATTTAGGATACATCACTAAAACTTCAGGGTAGTTTGGTAAAATTCAGGATATCCCTAATACTTCAGGGTAGTTTGGTGAAATTCAGGATATTCTTAGAATTTCAGGGTAGTTTGGTGGTCGTCCCAAAATATAATCGTCTAATGTCCACCAAGATTCATCTTTAAAAAAAAGAAAACACCTAAAAGTTTCTAACCTTTTTAAACAACAAAAGGCGGGCATAGAATTCAAATATTGTGGAATCCTACTCAGATGAGATTTGGATGCTGTCATTGTTTGGCGCTATAAATGTTAAGCTGTATAAAGGATGCATTTGTAAGTATACATTAAACATGGTTCTATACAAAAATGCAGAAAGTGAACATAGAACAATTGTATTCTGAGTCAAGAATAAATGTTATTATATACATAATAATAATAATGCAGAGGTACCTTTGTATTTGGGACCCTGTGGGACACCTGCCAATTGGGCATGAAATCCTAGGTAACCACCTGCTATAAAACATTGTGTATTTTAACCTAAGTAGTCGGAGAACCCTGTCAATGGAAACTATTTCCCTAATCCATCTAGGCGTCACAATTAGCAAATTTTTTCACTGCATCAATATTATCATCATCATGAACTTAAGCTCCATAATGTTGGCATTTCTAAGCACTTTACAAAAGGGTCTCCAACAGACCTGCTCATTCCAATGCCATCTCAATAGATGTTGTCCTTTCTATGTTCATCTATGCAATAAGACTGAAAATCATTACCACTCTCATAGCTTATATTATAGAAAAATTCATAAATCAATGGCACAATAAGACAAAGTCTGCATTAAATTTAAATAAAATTTTAATTTATTCACAATTCTCGTGGTACTCTTATCAAGAATAACAGGCATCAAACATGATACATTTTAAATTATAATTAATACACAAAATAAGTTTCATACGTTTATAAATCATATATCAATATTTTACATTTTGATGATCGATTCAACAAACACATTGAGTTGTCAAAAATAATTCATATAACATATTTGAATAAATACATAAAAAAATGCCACTAATATTCATCCTCGAAGGGAAATTCGTCTTGGTTTTTCACTGTAAACCGAGCCTCGTCGGAAGACCAGCGTGGCCAACGTAAGCAATCAGTGTAAATGACCTTGCTCGAGGGTTAACCACAATGCTTCCACCGAGGATCGAACTCGGAACCCTTCGATCCGCAGTCCAATTGCCTTAACCACTCTGCCATTGTGACACATAAGCAGGGATCAAAACTAGAAAATGTTCAAAGTACTTAAATTTACATTCCATGCCATAATAAATGATGTGACACAACAATAACCAAATAAAACCTTTGAATTATGACGACTGTAGAATTTCTGCGCCAATAAGAACTCGACAGATTTGTTTTAATGAACATGCACAATCCATAATTAAATCTAAACTAGAATTATTTAGTATTCTATAACAATTATTTACTTGCTTAGTAGAAAAGAGGTTAGCAGCTCAAACCAATAAAAACTTAGCTATCTGTACAAATATTTTGTCATAAGGTACACATAAGTTAGTAATGCTATGCTGAAACCAAGTCTACCTTTAATTCTTTTTTTAAAGAGATAATAAGTAGAATACAGAGAGGGTCTAAATTCATAATATCAGTGATGATAAAGAGAGAATCTAAAAAAGAGGAAAATGTTTAAAAAAACAAAAATATAGCTGATCAAGACTTCATAATTTGATCTAAAAATAAAGAGTACATAGCTAATACCAAACACATGTAGACTGGAAACTTTAAAAAAATCTTTATAGCTGTATCCGCCTTCCATATTAAAACAGAAATACTAACATGTGAGACGGCACAGAAAAACCCTATCAAACCTACATAAATAATACTTTGAGATTTTGATCTCATCATACTGATTGATCAATTTGGACCATACAGTAATATATTTTCATGAAATTATCTCTTATAGGGCCTGAGATATGCCATTTTAAGAATGGAGAGTGAAGAGCATTGAACAAGAGAAAATTAGCTCTTAAGTTAGAATTCATAGTTCTAGCATGAGATTTTCATATGAATGATGTAACCCTGCTGTTGCAGCAAACGTTATTTACATACTCCAAAAGGCATTTAAATCAGAGATGAGATGCTGTAGCTTTTAATAATATATCAATATGGAAAGTGAAATAAAATAAGATTTTTTCACTTTATAGTCTATTATCTCAGGAATATGGTGTGCAACTTTGACCTGGTTTTCCTGTGCCGCCACACATAATATAGTGAATAATTATAACTCAAATCATTATGCTAGAAAATTTATTTACCAGTTAAATCAAAACTGTACAAGCTATTAAAATGGATGGCAAATTTCAAGACTTACAATAAGATATTTCAACATGGCAATTTGAGCCTCTTTACAGACCCTTTCATAAACATTATCTTGATTCAATATACAATATATAAAAAAGAAATGTTCAATTGACCACAAACACACGATTGATCTACAATGCAATGTAAATATACATCATAATATTATATGTACATGTATTTTATAAAATTGAACCTAATTTTTTTCATTACTTTGACATATGTTACGAAAATAAATCAATTAATAAATATTTCAAAGCGTCATTTAACTTTGAAAATATTTGTTTTGTAATACAAATATACCAGATAATGAAATTTTATACAGACTGAACGAGATTTTAGATAAATAATATATAAATCATATTGTGATGAGAAGGAGAAAATATATAGAAATCATATATATGTAAATTCATATACTTATAAAAAAGGTAAAACAAAACAGAACAGAAAAAGATGAAATCACTGTTACTATGCAAAAATTAAACCTAAATTGTCAAAAACCAGTGATAGAGTGAGTCTTATCAAGAAAAATTAGCAAGTCTTATAAAAATAAAAGCAAGAAGAATGAAAACAAGAATACGAAACGGAAATATCATCATGAAAAACTTAACAATCATGTCAACCAATATATTGTGTGAAAATAAACAATGAATTCAATCTATCTACCTTCAACATATACCAAGCATGATAATAATAACAATAACAATAATAACAATAATAATAATAATAATAATAATAATAATAATAATAATAATAATAATAATAACAATAATAAAACTAATGTAATAGAATGTAAACATGATAAGGTAATACATAGTATTAATCAAAGAATTAAATATATAAATGTGACAAGTCACCACAAGTCGGTACGGAAAACACGGATAGCCAAATTGAGTTTTGAGCCAATGAAGAAGATTAGGATGAAATGTCTAAATTGTGTCCTTCCTCCTTTTTTTTTTCCATTATTTAATATCAATATTTCAATTTTAATGTCACATCAAAATTGACTTCTAAGATATATATGTTTTTTAATCACTTTTTTGTCATTAAAAGGCTTCACATTCTTAATCTTATAGTATAAAAAAAAACAAAGAGGCGATAACTCATCAACACTATATTATAGGTTATAGTTATAGTTATAGTTATAGGCCTATAATAGTTTAGTAAACTTTAACGTCAAAAAGTTGCTTTTCACAGCTACTAACTAAGACATAACCGTATTCAATTGGGCATAACTATGTCAAACGATAAGCTAGTTATTGACTTAAAATTGGTTATATTTGAAAGAGGAAACATGGTGTCCAAGTGGATAGGATATTGAGCTACCAATCATAGGATCAGTGGTTCAATTCCAATCCGAAGCATAGTGGTTAATCCTTGAGCAAGGATATCTGCACTTATTGCTTACGTTAGTGTCGCTGAGCTGAACTGAATTATATCGACGCTCAGAGAATACCCTTTAGGAATAGAGATATATGTATTTCAAAAGACAACAGATTATATTGTTCCTTGTTAAAATAACTCAATATTTTTTATGTAACATGTATACCGACTTGTCGTGACTTGTCACATATGGCATATAATATATGTAATACACAAGTAAATGTTCATCAATCACGTGATTATCACAATTTCACAATTTGATTAAATCAATGTAAGGTACATCAACTCTCAAAGCATCAGCAATGGCGATAATAATAACAATGGAAAATGATCAAAATAAGGATGCCGTCATAATTATATTATCATATATTCATTCTAACAAACTCCCAAGGGAAGTGAAAATGAAAGAGGGGGAAGGGTGGGTGTGTGGATAAAGTATCTATTACTATTACTGCATACAAAATATAATTATTTAATGAAATGTTTCGACCTATGGCAATTACATGCATATGAAAGTAAAAAAAAATATGAGAGGATGTCAGTTTATGGAACTAACAATAGAAGGAAGGGTGGGATGGGGAGAAGGGGAAGCATCGATTAGAGAAAAAAAGAGGGGGGTGTGTGGTTATAAGAATATATACGTAGCAGTGGAAGCCGCTTTAGAAAAAACCCATTGGAACCAAATAAGTTGACTACTCTTAGAGTGATGTCGTAGTGGAACAAGAAAAAGAGATTGCAACATCCGAAGTTTGTTATATCCTTTGTATTCTGCATTGTTGTATGGCGATCGTTCCATGAAATAACATCTGAGCTCGCTAAAAACAAAGTTCACTGTAAACAGGCTTTTGCTAAACAAGATTGATCATTATCATATTAGGAAACTTTTAGGGAAAGAATCGGGACCCGACAAAGAGTTAATTTTAAGCTAGACTTCACTATACAACAAAACTGAAAGTAGTTTGAATAACAAAATAAAAACAAAAGATAGCAAGAGCCATATCCGAACATCTTCTCTTTTTAACATAATGTCTTATTCTTAAAATCATAAGAAAATCAATCCCATAACAGAAACGTGTGCACTTTTGGGAAACACTATTTACTATTTTACCCCCTTCCCCCACCCAATGAAACAATACATTGCTGTGGCAGAAAAAAACCCTCTCACTCCACCCACCACCACAAAATGAAACAATAAAAAAAACAAAACAACAACAATACAAACAAATGAATCACCGGTTAACAACAAATAGTGAGAATGATGACAATGACAGATCGTAGAAGAAATAAATTCCGTCTTAACTCTAGACAGACTTGCCAACCTTCTTTAAATCGCAAGCAATATTTACCTTATTTTTTTTAGCAAAAATACACCAAATTTCTCATATTTTCAGAATGAAAAATCATATTTTAAGTGCACGGAATTAAATCGATATTATTAATTTGTTACTCAATATAGATATTCAATATAATCCTCTTCCCTTCATGAAAATAGAAACATCTACTTCAACAAATAATCCATCATACAATTATATAATGCAATATACATCTGGTTACAATATTACACAAAGAAGAATCAGTAGATTTATAATTGTTATATTATAGCTATTGGGGAAACAAAAATCACCACATTAACAATGTGTAGTTTAACAAAAATACCCATATTTGTGTATTTTCGACCACAGCGCGTATTATAATATGCAAAATCATACTGGTTGGCAAGTCTGTCTAGAATATCTGCAAGTTTATATTCATTACAATGGGCTGAAGGGTTACTACCCGAAAGCCACTGGAACAATAGCAACAGGACTCTAAATATTTTGTTGTGGTCAAAAATAAAATTATATTAAGCGAAATCCACTGAAATACGCAAGGGATAATGATAAAGAAAGGTATAATAGAGGTGTCAATAAAAACAATGAACTTGGAAATAGAATTATCCATCATAACTATCAACATTTATAAGACCCCACTACATAATCAAAACGCGATAAGTTAAACATATTACATCTTAGAAAATGGTTATGAGAAAATATTATGTACAAGAAAAAATATGTATATATTATACAGAAGGGATATGAACAAGCTCAAGAATAAAGACATAAAGATAAAATTAAACATTCTGGTACCGCTCCACGGTGGCTATTTGATTTGATATTTACGTGTAATTAGTCAACTACTCTTATAGAAAAAGTATCACTACACCTGTCATATAAAGCATTATATGGGAATAGCGGCTGTTCCATGACAAAAGGGTCGCTACATCCGAACATTGCTACGACCGAGTTCGTTACAATCAAAGTCCACTGTACTGGTATACACATATAAATATTAAATGACATGAAGTATTGTATAGATACATCATATAACATACATATATGCATGTATTAAAATATATAACAATATTTGTTTTAAATACACTGCCCAGGTATTTATGTATAAAAAAAAAAGTTACCAAAAATATAGTTCAACAATTTGGTGTAATAAAAAACGAATGAATAAAAATTGTTCCTCATAACTTATCAAATAACCCAAGAAAAAAATTGCAAGATATACTGAGACAACACAAATATATGTAAAATAAATATTTCTATGTATACACACACCAATATTAGTTATATTAACTAAGAGCATATGACGTTTTTTTTAATGAAGGAAATAAATTATAGACACAATATTTCTACATACATGTTTGAAAAGTATGTATAATATATCAAGTAAATCATATCATAGTATAGAATTATCACTTCAAACCGAAATTTTGGGGATAGATAATGATTACATACAATGTGAATTGAGATCTTTTCGTGTCAATAATTAATGAATTTAATACAAATAGGAGTTGAGGGGTATGGTATTATTATGTTTCGTTAATAAAATATAACAAAATGTGACCTAAAGACAGGGATGCTAACACAACATGCTATTACTACACTATCATCGCCTTTTTTTTTCACCGGTAGTTCTAACCTCCCAGAGGCTGACATAGCATTGCTTCAATCAATTCAAATGAACAATTGAGCATCACGTACGTCTAGCAGGGATGCCACTTGACTTGAACATAATTCACTGAAATTTTTCCACTTCAAAACCAAAACGTAAACTAAGTGTGTAAGCTGCGACATAACTAATTAATAATCAACAAAAAATAAAACAATAAGATGACAGCTACACGTACAGAAGAACAAAATACATAACTCAAAAGTTGTCCATATTTTTTACGAAAATAGATAGGCCTTAACCGAAAATATACTAATATGTATAAAAGTCCAGGCTTCATCATAATGACAAAAAAACCGGAAATAACAGAAAATAACTAAAAAGTGGCATCCTGGTCTAGACATAATGTTACAATCTCTTTCTACCATACTCTCTCATAGTCATAGGCCCTTACAGTTTCCTAAAATGCAGATATTAGACTTCTAGATCGACAGAGAAGGTGTATCCAATACACCACTAATTTAACCTTTCACAGCAAATTACAGGGTTTGGAGGATGGTTTGTGAGATAGCTTGGATTTGATAACTGCAATTTTCTAGGAGGTGCGCCAATTAGGGTTGGTACTCTTGATAGGGATAATATGATACTTGCCGACTTTCCTGAGCCTGACAAAATGGTCGACTAATGACCCCCGACCAGCAGTAATATATTGTGATTTTCCAATAGATTATTCAATTATGTTAATGAAGATGATAATAAATTAAGAATGTAATGTTTAAAACAAAGTTTCAATTATTGATTAGCATGGTATATTTACAATGTACAAATGTTGATATTAATATATTCATGTAAATACATACTAACATTATTTATAGCGCACACCAAAAAATTATAGAAATATAAGTATTTAGTCACTTTATCTTTTTATATAGGGCATTAAGTTCACATTCTCAACAGATCATAGACCATCAAATAACTGGATAGAAATATTACGACCACCAGAATTTTCAATCTACACGGTGAAAATAATAATCACTAGTTGAAGGATTGACAGGAGAAGGAGCCCCTGAGGCCCATTCTCGATTAAATTTGATCAAATTACTATCTCTGTGAGCTCTCTGTGTGTTCTATTTTTAATCAGTTGTTGATGACGATGAATTATCTATGTCTAAGCATGCATTGCGATACAATGCTAAGAATCGTCGCCTTCGCATAAGAACTGGATGACCTTTTGGGGAAGTGGCAAAGCCGACAGTTGACGAGGAGGAGTCATCTGTAGGATTAAATCTCTGCAGGCGACTTGCAAGGAGCTCACTGGAATTGAAAAATAAGAAGAATACGAAGCAATGAGATATTTGAAGTCATTGAATCAGTTTAAATCTAAACTAAAAAGCCATCTTTTTACTCTAAAGATGTAGTGAATTAATAGACCAATTTGATACTTATTTAGGATGTATTTTTAGCACCTTATTAAATTGCATTGCTTAAATAATGCGTACATTGTATTAAGTGTGTATGCCTTTGTTTTGTCTTTTAATCCCATTTATGCTTATGTATCATTGTGTGTTGAGTAGGCACAATGTTGTAATACTTTATGTTTTAATTCTAACCTTTATAATAATATATCAGTTGAAGGCAATGACCCTTGTCGTCAAAATTAGGGATTTAGGGTAGAAATAAAGGATACAACTACAGAAGTGGAATATGATGACGATTATTCCGTGAAATAATAAAAAGTAATAGCTGCATTTTTATTTTATAATGATATAAAATGCTGACATAGAGAATAATTAGACTCAAAATAAACTAAAAGATTATATGAACCAATTTAAATGAAACTAAATTCAAGAGAAAACAAAAACGGTATAGATACTAATACTTGTAATTATCACAAAGAATTATATACTTATAATAGTCTCGGAGGTCTTTTTAAAAAACAAAAACAAAATATAAACATTCTTTTACATTTTCACATTCATTACTCTAGTCCCAGAAAATAACAAGATGGTATACACACTGAAACCACACCTTTATAAAGTTCCACGAGCCTCACTTGTTTTGTCGTACCATACACATCAACAACAGCATACAACGGGGCAGAATCAGAGCTGAGCGGGATGACCTCATCGCTGGGCCCCTGGTCCTCTCCGTTAATGATGAAATGCATGCGGGCAAAGTAACCGGTGGAGTCCGGACAGTAGACCACTCCGATCCTCGAGCCGACGTCTGTAGCCAAAATTTGCTTTTTTGGCGCCTTATTGAGAGGTTCATCTCCGTCAAACCCAGCACCGCCATGATGGCTGTCTGAATTGCTGACAAACGCAGACCGGTAGAGAGAGTAAGATGGCTGGAGAAGGGATCGGCGCACCGGGCCGCAGCTCGTGTTGATGACCTCGCCAGTGCCCAAAACTGACGACGATGACGGGTCAAAAGCGGTTGACGTTGACGCTTGGTCTGGCCCCTGATACTGAAGGCGGCTGCGTGACTTTTTGGTCACCGCGGAAACCCAACATCGCCCCAGCTGTGCAAGGTCTGGAAGAGCATATTGTGGAAGACCCTGGTCTTGCATTGCTGGGTTGACCTAGATTCGGAAAAAAATAAAAACATATACAAACAAATGAGCTTTTTTGTCATTTTATAATGCACTTTACCTATGCATTTTGGTTATATTATTATTACTTTTTATCATATTATATTGAAGTTACAATATTGAGACTTTGCATTAAAATTGAAGTACAACTCTTTCTAAATCAGACTAAATGTATAAAATGAGTCTAAAAAATCAATCCATACAGTCAACTTCAGCCATAGCGATATTTTTTTCATAGAACAGCTCAGCCTCCATAAAACAATGATAATTTCAACTGTTGTAGCGACCTTCAGATAAAGCAATCATTTTTCGCAACAAGACATCGTTACAAGTACAGTCTACTGTAAACGATTAAACACAAACCAAATTCAACAACAAAATAAAAAACTTACTTCACTTAGTCCAATTCGCATATGCCCACTCCATCCTCGTTCCGTCTTTTCAATTTCCACTAGAAAAATCTCCCCAGGTAACAGAGGCTTCTCGCTGAAGACAAGTGCGTGGGCAAAACTAGTCTCTCTCAACGCTACAGTGTTGCCGCTCAACAGCTGTATATTCTGGCCGTGGCACTTGTGGAATTTTTTCACAGGCATATTTACACACAAACACCGTTATCACATTTAACTGAAAAAATAAAAATAAACATATATATATTAAGTATTAAGAAAACTTTTCAAATATATATATATATATATGTGTATATTAAAACATATCATGTGCTGGCATGTTAGCTTACAAGAAGTACTACCTATTG
>JAUEKR010439698.1:0-12055 GCA_031762895.1 Corambe burchi
TTTCGAACAATTGATCATGTGTATTCAGAGTTACTTGTGAAATCCGAGAATTACACATAGTACATCATTTATAATCAATTATAATATTATTACCCCCCCCCTCCCCACACACACACACACATACACAACAAAAGCAACAACCAAAACAAACAGTTAAACAAAACAAACGAAAACTTCACAGGCAGCTAAACAAAAAGTCACCATCTAATGCAAACGAAACAAAACCACCACACCTCTTCTTCCTTTCTAAGATATTACTAAACAATAAACGAACAAACAAAATAACAAACCAAAAACAAAACAAACAAAAAAAAAACACAGCACAAAACACTAAATAAATCAAAGCATAAAATCAACAATGAAAGCAAAACATAGAATGAAGGAAATAAAATCAAATACAATAAAAACCACAATGATAGCAAAAGCTAAAGGTCTAAGAACACACGTTTATAAAACCTTGAATATATTGACTCAATATTATTAACATCAATATATTGATGACAATATTGATCGTGTGTGGGCAATTTCATTGTCAATAACAGTATTGACTCAATATATCGACGGATCAACTCCAGTTCATATTTATTGATGGTCGTCAATAGTTTGATTCGCTTGTGGGCCGCCGTTTAATATTTTGATCTAATTTCAAATGTGACTTCCTTTGATCAAAACAAGCAAATAACTATGCTTTTAACCGATCATTATTGATTATTTCTAATTGTACCTTAATTTTCCCATGCTTTCGATTTTGTATTTAGATGAGAACAACAGTTTGTATGATGATTTGTTGGTTCTGATTTTGTTATATGTTTTTGTTAATTTATGTGCTTGTTTGTTGTGATTTTTTGCTGCAGTTAATTCGTGATTATGTTAGTCTATAGTTTGTTGGTTTTGTATGTTTTGATTTGTGTGGTTAGTTTGCTTTTGTTATTGTTTTTATTTCTCGTTTGTTTACTCATTTTTATCTAATTTTTTGTAAACGTTTTTTTTTTCTTCTCAATTTTCTGCTTAATTGCATTTTATTTCAATTAGCAAATAGTACATTTTAATTGTATATAGTTGTTACAATGAATTGAGCGAGTTCTATATACCGGGGTACCTTAGTCACAGTATAATTAAAATTGGATTGCATCCTTTTTTCGGTCACGTTATTATCTATGTGTATCCCATGTAGAGTATGAATTACATTTCTATTGTATAATTTGCATGCAAAATGTCGAATCGATTCAATTGAATTGAATCTTTTTAAAGGCAGAAAGCGAATGTATAAATAATAGAGATGTTCGATGTTTTGTCTTTGTCGAAGAATAAGTCTGAGGAGCATCACAATTGATGGGGTCAAAGACCTGTCCATGTCGAAAATATTGACGAGACTGATTTTATTGACGAAAATGCTCTGACATGTGGTGGGCAAAATTCCGTCAAAACATTGGCTCAATATATTGACGTCAATATATTGAGTCAATATATTGATTGTTTTATTGATCGTGTGTGGTGGCTTAAGACCATTTCCCAAAATGTTTTTAATCTGTCATCCCATATTTTTTTTTTTTTTTTTTTTTTTTTTGCTTGCTTGTTTTTGTCTTCATTCCCCTTTATTTTACAATTAAAGGAAAATAATGCTTAAATTAAATTCGGTCCCACCACTTTTTAACTCTTACAATCATCTTGTGCCTGATATCCTGCACAATGACAAAATAAATGTCTAATAACATAATCAGCAGTATGCAAGCAAAGAGGGGCATGGCCACAGTGTATCCTATCGCTTGAGCTGATGTTTCAGTATTGGTGGCGCTTGTTTTAGATCTTATAGTCTTTGATAAACTGCCAACATCCAGCAATGTTACAAAACTGTTCTGATCCGTCTCTGAAACGAAACGGAGACGAGACGACATAGGCATAAACAATGAATGAATTTCATACGATAAGTACCGGTATGAGTAATTCTTGGAAGTCGTTTTCGTAGTCATAATAATATCAGTATAACTAGACGCGTCATGATAAGTTACGATAATAGCTACCATAGCATAAAGTAAGAGCACGTGCTTCTTTTAAACCATAAGGTGGATAAAAAATGTCATTAGACCTCTAAACTGAAAAAAAGTTTCTGGTAGCTTTTTATCGCCAATTTCAATAACTTTAATTTAAACTTATTAACTATCCTTCATGCAGCAGACAATACGTTACCAATAATCACCCAGTCAATCAAACTAGATAAAACCCCATATCTTGTATTATCGAAACTTTAATTTAATGGCTATGAGTTTGTGGATGTAATGATATGAGTGTGTCATTGCTATAAGCGGCAAAGTAAACATAATATTAAGCGCTTTGAGGCCTCGGCGAAAGGCGATATAGAAGTATTATTATCATTATTTATTATTTATTAGCTTTGACCAAGTTTAACCAAGCCAACTTCAGTTTCTTACTAAAGGTCAATTAACAAACTACTGGAAATTGCATAATTTTCAGCTTCACTTGGGCCAAGGCTTAAATATCTAACTTACCGGATGCAGAACTCGTAGGCGATGGAATAATGGTAGCAGTTGAAACTGAGGAATACAAACCATGCAACGAGTAATGACAATGACCAGCAATTAAAATAATATATTAAAACCATGGGTAGAAATGATAGCATGGAAATCATAAACTATAACTTTGTTTTCTTTTTTTAAAGCATAACAAAACAAAACAATGATAAACAAACCCCGCCCACACACACACACAAACAAACAAATAACTTAGGTAGTACCGGTATCAAACTTATACATGTATATTAGCTGATTGAACCATTCCAGAAGGGGAATATAAATGAAAAACTCTCAAATATGGCGTATTAAATATTAAGTATAATACCAGTGTACACTATGATAAAAAGCATAAAATATATTATTTAATTATAACCGTATGTAAGAATCCGTGTGAATGCAACTATTGGTTCTGCGTTTTCCACACCACTGATCCTAGGGTAGGTAGGATCTGACATCTAGTCTGCTTGGATACGGACGAAAAACTAAGAGGTTTCGTGTTTACATCTAAGCACGGTTAAATCCCCTTCAGTGGTTTAAAATCACAAAGAGTAGGCTGCTAAAAGCCGACACCCTGGCAAAATTTGAAAAAATTCCCACTCAGACAACAGTAATATTCAAGCACAATTGAGTCAGTTGACAAGATTGAAAGAAGAAGATAACGCTTTTGATATAATACTGTGAAACCTTTGAAATTGGGGCCCTCGTAAGTCGGGAAACCAGAGTAATCGGAACGCAAATCAAATACAACCAAATATCATAAATACACTGCATTTTACCTCAGTTATCGAGAAGCGCTGGTATTCGAGGCGGTTTTCAAGTCTACCGGAAGGCGTCCCAGTTAGTGAGGTTCAATTATAATATAATTTTACTCAAAATAATGTGGTAATAAAAGTACATACCTGCGGTTACTGTGTCTGTTTGGTACATCGTTGTTGTAAGAAAAACTGTTTCTGTAACTGAAATAGGAACCATAATAATAATGTATTTAAGTAATCACATGAAAACGAATCAGTTCATTCTATCATATTAGGTATAGGCAATTTCAATTTATGTCAATTTATTTTATTGCCGTTTTCAAGGCCATCGGTCCATATTCCGTACAATAATAACAAATCATAGTACTGTACATTGGGAATCAAAGAAAAAAAAAACATAATCTTTGTAAACCAAAAGAAATAATGCAAACATCTGAATTCTAAAGAAATAAAATAATGAACTATTGCAAACACTGTAAACGACAAACGATCTAGCGTACTTTATGTATGCATTTTAATAATCAACAAAATGAAACTTTACGAAATGTAAAGTAAAGTTATTAATGAAATAATCAATGCACTTGGAAATAGTAAGTAAGATAGGCTCTTCATAGACCTAAAGGTCCATAAGGTCGGTGCTTATTCCCGGTTTCAATGGCACATGCGAGCGAAGATCAAAGATACGATCCCCCCTGGATAGAACGCCAGTCAATCGCAGGTTATTTTTCCCAGTCACATTAATTGGTACTCATTTTAACACCTGAGTCGAGTGAGGAATGTGTGTAAAGTGTCTTTCACAAGGACACAATGCCGCAACGCATCGACTGTGATTCGAGCCCACGACCTCATAATCATAAGTCCAGATCACTGCACCACTGACGCTACACTTGGAAATAGAGAATGTGAAAAATATGCCTTATGTCGTAACAAACTGAGTTACATATAATTTGTAACACTGGTCTATATAGAGTTAAGTTATCATGACACCTCAACATAAACATCATAATCATTTACGATTATCCTAATTTACTTAAAGTAAAATGCATCTTTATTCATAATGGCATCAACCAGAGCAATTATTGTTTCACCTCTATATTCATAATATTAATTGTGTGGTTCGTCAGCTATTGTTCTCCAAATATTTAAGGTCATATAATATAAAGTTACCAAGATTACAATGAACAACTTATTAAGTGAAGCCTAATTGGTTAGAAACAATATTATAATTAATTGTCAATTATTACTTTGACGAAAATGTAAATTTAATACGAATTATCATAATGAATACAAATGGGAACTGTAATTGATGTGGATTATAATTTGCTGTAGGTTTAACGCTACTTATTTTTACCTCATTTTTTTTCATTATGAAGAATTAACTCCTTTCCTTTCTCTCATCAACACACATACACACAAAAACGCGCAGATGATAATTAAGGAACATCAAAAGAACACCAAGCAATAAACAAACAATTAAACAATAACTACACAAGAAAACAAAAAGAATTAATACAACAGAAAAAAAAAGATGCATAAACAGTGCCTAAAAAAAAAACAACTCAACAAACCATAAAAAAGCAAAAAAAACCCCAACAAAAAACAAACAAAAAAAAAAAAACAAAAAAAAAAAAAAAAAAAACCAAAACACACAAACAAAAAAAAAACAAAAAAAACCCAAAAAAAAAAAAACCAAAAAAAAAAAAAAAAAAAAAAAAAAAAAAAACGCTAAGCAGCTAACAAACAGAGATGTAATTTACGTGGAGGTGATGTAACTGTTTGCATGACGAAGACAGTCGTTGTTGACGGCTGAAGCGACATGTTGGGCGTCATGATCACGTGATCAGAGAGCTCCGTCAAGGATTCTGACGTACTTCCGGCTGTTGAGAGAAGATCAAATAATTTAGAACCTATAGAATACTGAATGAGAACTCTTCTGCGTGAGAGGGCTAACTCCTGAATCATTACTTGCGGTAAGGGAATGAGGACGCATAGGACCTATACTATTGTGAGCTGTAAAAACGCCTTGCATCATTATAGCCGTAAAGATAAATTGTTACTGATATAATCGAATAAGGCGTTTTGTCAGCTTACGATAGTATAGGAGTAGTTTTTCTATGATATAATACTAGAAGATCTGATAAAATTACACGAATTTTTAATAAGTGGCGATAATAGTATAATGAGAAATGTTATCATTGTCATAAGATAAATAATATTATTTTTAAATTAAATGTTTTGACAAAGTGGCCTTAGAATGCCTTCCAAATTAAGTCTTGAAATATTAAAGTTTAAGCTAATGCATGGACCCTTTTGGACAGCCCCACCCTGATACGACTTGCAGAAGACAGACCCGTCTGGCGTTTTCTGGCATTTAAGTCGTCCTCCATGTCTCCCCTACGATCATCCCGGTCAGGGGAATGATTGAGAGTGAATGAGGTGTAAATAGTGTTCAACAATTTATGAACAACTTACTGTCAATGACACACGAAGGTGGAGATCCATCGTCCACGTCCCTATAGTTTGAGTCGCCGATTGTATTGATGGAGTCACTTCCTGGGGGATAAGAAAGGAACAGAAGGAGGTGAATAAGAGGAAAACACAATAAAGAAGATGAAAAAAAAACAGATAATAATAAAATGAACAAACAATAAATAGTGCATAAACGCTAAAAGCATAGTTTAAACATTCTGTCACTTTTACTGAAAGTATAATTTCACAGAAGGGGCTTATTATTATAGACTGATTATGCGGCAGTGTGGTGTTAACTGCATAGCAGATAAGGGCCTAGAATTATCATAATAATGTGGGAGGTTCGAAACCCGGTCGTGGCGGTTGATTCTGTATCTGTGAAGGAGGGGATAGGATCTACACACATTTGTCATTCTAATATAACATTAAAGAGAATACCATTTACGAAATTAGGTAAGAAAACGTGATGACTTGGGATCATATTCAGAGGAGATCGTAGGTCATCGCTCACTTGCGCCACATAAATAGAGTATAAGCACCGAACTCATGAATTTACTTGTCTATACTACAAGAACTTCCTTTAGAAAAAATGCATACCGTCTTGGAGTGTGAGATGGATAGTATTCTTCTCAGAAGTAGCCAGGCCAACTATACACATGCCTTCTAGAGAAGAAACCAAGAAACAGTCTTTAAGGTAGATGCATAGCGTCTTACACGAGTCTAGGCTGCTGTTGTCTAGTATGATTGGATATAACGTCATGGCGGTATATACACTGTCGAATACTGCGGATTTCAAGATTAAAAAGTAAACAAAAATATTTTGTTGAAAAAAAAATGATGAGTAAAATTAAATGTATCATGTATAATATTATTGTGCTTTGTAATTTAGATATTTAATGTTCAGAACGCTTCATTAAGGGGTTCTGTGACATGCCATAGTAAGGATCACAATGGAGTACGCTCTTCGTCATTGACGTATGGGAATTGTATTCATCATCTATTACTTTGCGTAGCAGATAGTATAATATATCATGTTAAATTATTGACTTATTGTATGTATTAATCTAAGGTCATAGTGGCGGCAGGTACTTTTTACATATTTTTTTTCCTGAAAACCTGCAGCACTAGAGCTTATGGGGTGGCACAGTGAAATGTAAACAAAAGGATCTATAGGTATACAATTGATGAAAGTGCCGGTGGAAGTTGTAATAAGCTATTTTAGATCAGATGAAGGGCTTCCATTACTGATATACTGCCGATGGTAATCTGCGTGATTTGCGGTTTCGTTGCTCCCTCTAGGTTTGATTCGCAATCAGCGGAAATAAGCTAAGCGAATCTCACCAAGTATGACTATAACCTAACGCATGATAAAGAAAACCTAAAGGAGGCCACACACTACACAGGCAAACTTAATCAAACTTACTTGCGCTAGCATCATTCCAAGTCATTCAAATTCGGAAGCATCAAAATATACCTTACTTGGTGTTGCTCAAGCCAAAAGGATTTGAACAAATTGACATGCGCAAGCTTCAAGTAAACCCGTGTTTGTATCAAGTAGATCGCTCAAGTAGGAAAGAAGGTGTGTGGCCTCCTATAAGGGGACCACAGAATACACTAGCTGATTTGGTCAAGTTTACTTGTGCTAGCATCATTCCAAATCATTCAAATCTTGAAACATCAAACTATTATACCTAACCTGGGGTTGCTCAAACCAAGAGGATTTCAACAAATCGGCATGTGCAAGCTTCAATTAAACCCACACACCTACAAGCCGACTTGAGCGATCTGCTTGCATCAAGTAGACCGCTGAAGTAGGCATGAAGGTGTGTGGCTTCCTATAAGGAGACCACAATCTATACAAACAAATTTGATTAAGTTTACTTGCGCTAGCATAGTTCCAAGTCATTCAAATTCGGAAGCATCAACATATACCTTACTTGGTGTTGCTCAAGCCAAAAGGATTTGAACAAATCGGCATGCGCAAGCTTCAAGAAAACCCGGGATCTTAAAAGCGGATTTGGCCGATCTCCTTACATCAAGTAGATGACTCAAGTAGGCACAAAGGGGTGTAACCTCATTTAGAGCTGGGATTTTACTTCTAGATCAAGTCCTTTATCTACTTTTAATTACTATAAAATGCTAATAATACGTAACTGACAACGGCATTGTTTTTTTTTTCTATTTTTTTGTTCTTGTTGTTGTTGTTGCTGTTGTTGATGTTTTGGTTGCTTTTTTTTTGTTTGGTTTTTTTTTCTTTACTCACCCATCTTTTGACTTTGGCATACAAAATGAGACTTCGTATTGCAATGTCGTTTCTCCCACTGAACGTCCAAAACGCTATGCTCGATGAAGCACAGATTTTGAGTATCGTAGATTCCATCTTGGTCTGATTTGAAGTTGCTGAACGTGCTCTGTAATAGAGACAAACCAGTCAAGCTATAGGAATTGTCTAAGTACTAAGTTTATAGTAAATATTTAATTGTTTAAATATTAAGATAGAACAAAACGAAAGTTGGGGGAGGGAGTGGGGTGGGGGGGGAGAGTTTGTAGCACAGAGGTACAACGGCTGAATCAAACGAAGAACGAATCCGAGTGGACGTAACTATTGGTTGAGCGTTTTTTTACACCCTTTATTTGAAAAAAAAGTAAAGATTGTTCTTATATAGCGCACTTATCACTTAAGTCTCAAGGCGCTTTACATCTAGTTTAGTCCCCCAGCCAACAGCAAAATTTAACACTGACGAGACATTCGCCTGCTAGGAGTGTTACAATTGTTTTTCGGACAAGACAGCTGTCGTAACGGTCAGCTACTCTTTTTCACCAGAGTTCAGTGAGGCAATCAACGCAAATTATTCTTGCCAGTAGCAGGTTGGAATCGAACCCGGGATCAATGCCGTAGCAGCCACCGCAGTACAACGCCTCTACCAACTGAACTAACCACGCCGAATTAGCGTAGGTAGGATCTGAATATAATCTTCAAGGATATGGACGGAAAACTAGGAAGTGCTGAGTTTATGTCTAAGCACATAAAATATTCCTTGTTGGATTATAAATCACAAATAGAAGGCAACTAAAAGCAGCCACCCGGGCAATATTGGAACATTTCCAACTCAGTCAACTGTAATACTCAAGCACAATTTATTGAGTCCGTTGACAAAATTGAACTAATAAGGAGAACACTATAGCAAGTTACGCAAACCCTAAGTTCCTCGGCTTATGATTATGAGGTCGTGAGTTCGAGTCCCGTTCGAGTTGTTTCGGTGTTGCGTCAGTGGGGAAGATTCTACATATATGCCTCACCCCATTCAGGTTTTAAAATGAGTGCCAGTTCACAAGTGAAGTAAAATTATCATGGATTGTCGTATATTATTTCCCCGCCTGTGCCATATAAACCTGGTATAAACAACGGCTTCATGGATATTCTGGGATACGAAAGGCTTACTACTGAAATGTCACAAACTCGTCTATACAATGCATTTCCGTCAAACGTAAAAGTAAATGGACGCTATACGCCAACGAATTGAGCCCAACTTTAATTAATTAATAAATAAATAAATACAGCATATATACATATATGGCCTTTTCACATTTAAGAAAATTATTAAATAGCCCTTACAGAAGAATCACTGTCAGGTCTGTCCAGTCTCACTGCTACTGAAAGGACCAACTTGGAGGCGAATGTCGAGTGAGACTAGACTGCTACTAATAGAACCAAATTGGGGTTTAAAGTCGAGCGGGACTGTACTGCTACTTGACTTGACTTATTGTCTTCCACTGGCATGATCTTTTGAGCCCACAGCCTAAGCTATTTTTCCTTATTCTCACGATGAAACGAGATTAGTTTTTCATATCCTGGGCAAACTTCCGCATACATTCTAAATCTATGATTACAGTTAATTTGATGGTGTTGCTTTGTAGTTGCTTTTTTTCGGACTGCAAAATTGCTATGATTTATAATGGCCACGCCCTTCAAAACTCCGAAAGTTAACTTATTTTCCCCCTCGCTATTATTATTATAGCTCCATGATTAAAATGAGAAAGCTGTCGTACATTGATTGGAGTACACAGACCATCGTTCCATGCAAGAACTGGAGAGGAGGAGGAAAATGGGTCAACGGTCCATTGAAGACCAATCCAGAAATGATCATTTCTGTGGGGATAAAGTAACATGAGCTTAGATGAGATGATATAAGATAAGATAACTTAGAATAACATGGGATATTATGAGTATAGGTAAGATATGATGATATTCCATTGAAGACTAATCCAAAAATAATTAATTTCTGAGGGATAAGATAAGAAAAAGGGGGATACATTGAGATAAGGTAAAATAATTTTACATAAACTTAGGCATTTTATGATGAGGGTATGGTTACGGTGTCCGAGCGGTTAGGGCATGGGGCTGTGGATCATAAGGTTAGTGGTTCGATTCCCACCAGAGACATCGTGGCTAACCCTTGTGCAAGATTATTTACACTTTACACATACTGCTTACGTTGGCGGCGCTGGAGAATAGCGACGTTAGTTTTACGGCGAAAAAAAAATGACAAAATGTCCTTCGGGGATAAAGATATAAACAAAATTAAACAAAAAATGATAATAAATGAGACATCATGAGATAAAACAAAAAAGTACATGAAAAAGCTAAGATACAATCGTGATAATTTGTAAGATAAATGTGTTATAGTCGATTTCCATTCTAACGAAATCTATAGCAGCGATTTTCGAATGAAGCGATCTTTGTTTTCATCGAATGGTTCCTGTACATTGCCCATGTTCGGATATTTAGGTTCAAAACTTTATAGAAGGTTTTCTTAAAATGAGTTTTCGTGGACATGAAGTATTTGAAGGGTTTATATGAAAAGAAAAATAACAGTTATATCATATATCCATCATGAAAATGTCGAGGATACCTTCATTTTATTCTCTAAAAAAAAAAAAATGTTGAAAAGTGTGCATTGTAATGTTCGACACTGATTTGCTCCTGCTCAATAAAGTTTTAATTCTGATGGTTACAATCAACCAAAAACGATTGTTTAATTTTGATTTGGGCTACAGTATTTTGTTTGTTATTGTTGTGATTCCTTTTTGTTAAGTGATTGTTTTTGTTGGTTTTTTTTTTTTTGGCTGATTTACCTCTAGACTAAACCCTTCAATTGTTACGGTGGCCGAGTGGTTAGGGCATTGGTCTGCTGATCATATGGTCAACGGTTCGATTCCAGTTCGAGGCATCGTGATTAACCATTAAGCAATGCTCTTTGCACATATTATTGCTGACATTTGCGGAGCTGAAGTATACCCACGCTCGGTTTATGGTGAAAAAAAAAACAAAAACAAATTATGACAAAACACTCTTGAGGGAAAAAGATATAAAGAAAATACATGTAATCAGCTGCGATCAGTTGCTTACACAGAATAATTGGTAATAAACTCTAACAGCTCCTCTCGCTCTTCTTGGTTGTTGAATCGCACAAGATGGCCGCCGTGGTCATAATCGCATACGTGTGTCGCTTCGTTGTAGCTCGTTTTCACATCCACGAGAGTCAAAGTTCGGCCACTCTTTTTGAAATTTGGACCTAGAAAAGAAAAGGACCAATTTTATGAGAATTGTTTATGTTCATCAGTCACAGTTGAGTGAATAAAAAAGGAAGTTCCATGCCATGGAAGAAATAAGGGAAAACATTTTTAGATTCAAATAACATATAAATCGATGACAGATTGGATAAAAAGTTATAAAGAAGGAAATAAAATTATATAACATGCTTCCTATCAAATTCATCATTTTTCGTCTTTAAATGCTGAAATTCTGTATGAATGCTTCTCTCCATTTAGAGGTAAGGCAAATTTGCATGCTTTAATTGATATAGTATATTTAAATACTCGTGACGTATTTGTATAGATCAATGATGTCGCCCCTACGTCAGCTATAGTCTGAGCGAAGAAATTTCATAGTAACTAGATGCTAAAGAAAGCGTATTACTGAGTATACACAATACATATGAACACCATGCGCAATACACCATACAAAGTAAACGTAATTTTCTAACTGGTTTGTATTGCATTGAGCATACGACATACATAATACGAATTAGAATGTCATCCTACACCATATATTATGTGAATGGTTATGTCCATTCATTTCAAACCGTATGACATACAACTGGTGACCTCAACAAGGTTTTCTTGTACGAGAAAAAAAAAATTCGACATTGTCCACATAAACTGATAACGTCAACTATTCTTTAATAATAATAATAATAATAATAATAATAATAATAATAATAATAATAATAATAATAA
>JAUEKR010439808.1:0-10189 GCA_031762895.1 Corambe burchi
GTATCTCATTCTCACAAACGCCTACCTACACACGTAAAAACATACACATAAACCCTCACACACATTAATATACACACACCTACCAAACCACGCCCACAATCCTTTTATCATCAATCTCACACCTTTTAAAATGCGGCTTCTTTTTTAACCCACAAAACAAGTCAGGATTAAATCCGTGTTAATCTCCAACCAAAACCATTGTTGGCAAGACAAATGACAACAAAAAGGATCCCATTCGACACTTTTGGGCGGATATTTTTGTCGTGGATTAATTTTGTTTTTAAATTTATTTGATTTTTTTTACAAAAATAGAGCGTCCTTACGACATCAACCTCAATAAGATTAATCACACAGCTGTGTTAATCCTAGGAATTAGCAGTTAATGTATTGTTTGGGGGTTTTCAGCCTTTTGTTTTCGAAATAACACTCAGAGGCCAATTTTGTTAGTTAATCTTGTTGCTGTTGTTTTGTTTTGCTTTGTTTTCGTATTTGAAAGTATAGTATTTTTTATGTGTTTGTTGATATTATGTTTAATGCATGTGTTTCATTTGTTGCTCTTATTTGGAAATGTCTGTGTTTTATATTTCGTTTATTTAATTGTTTGCTTCTATTTTGTGCTTGTTTTGGAGATGTGGAGGTTGCTTATTGTTTTGCTATACATAGGGCAGTTTGTAGCTTGTATTATTTTGTTTGGTTATTTTTCGCGTTTTTCCTGAATTTATTGTATACCTTGCTCTTCATTTTGAAATAATATTTTACTGAATTGCCTTGTCTGTGCATACACTCATAAAAATATATAGATACATAGGCCTGAAAAGATGGATAAATATGGTAAATAGAAAGATAGATTATTTTGTTGTTTTGTTTTGCTTTTTGTTGATGTTGTTTCGTGTAGTTTAGTATTTATTTGTGTGTGCATGGTGGAAAGAAGACTCGTAGATTCAAAGAAGTTTCGCAATCTTTGTCACGTATGATTAAATTGACCAAGGCGTTACTAGATATTTATAAATTCAAAAATATATCAATATGCCACCGTGGAGCAAAATAAAAGAATATAAATAATAAAAAGGTTAGAATGGAATTTACCTAAAGAAGACAAGGACAAAAACGACATTTCGTTATAAACCTTCGTCAGCAGACAGAAAAAAAAACATGCATAGCATAGAGAGAAGAGCGCAGTTCTAAATAAGGATATGGCCTAAATGATTTCGAGTTATACTCATCTCTCTAATAATTGCTTGTTTTATCTGTCTGCTGACGAAGGTTTATGCCGAAACGTCCATGTATGTCTTTGTCTCTTTTAGGTAGAGAGCATTCCAACCTTTTTTCTATTATATTATATTCATCTAAGAATTAACTCATTGACAATTATTCAAGCTGTTTCTTTGTTTTCAAATGTAAGCCATTGAATAACATACATTATCAAAATTCATTCTAGAAGAATCCATAATTTGCCTTTTTGTAAGTAAACACTGCATTGATTTGGAATGCAAAAGATGAGTTATTGTTTTTTTTATTCGGGAATGTTGCCATCTATTCCCGTTTTCGTTTTCAATCTTGGCATCAGCTAGCATAAAACTATATATTAGTTTTATTAAAAAATTAACTGGGTCACATTTTCTTCCAAAAATAAAAGTTACGTAGTCATGTGATATTTCATGAGGAAAACTCATCGGAAGCAAAGACAGAGATTCTTCTCAGACTACAATTGTTAGTTTTTGTCGTTTAACCTTGACTCATTCCAACTTTTTGATATTTCCACCTTTAAAAACAGAAACGAATTCAATTCCAATGTATTTTTAGCTGAGTGTATTTTTCACGCAGGAATTCAAAAATCCTATATTTATCCATGGTCGAACAAAAGATTCCTTAGTTGTTCACCTGTTTTATATATGATCTATCACTTTTTTTTCCAAATCTGGATTACAATAACATCGTTCAAATAGAGTGAGATTGGTAAGGGAGATAATCAAGGAAAACCTCTGTACTTGGGACACCAAATAATTGGGAATACCAAAAGAAATTGACACGAAATCACAACTAACAGATTGTTTTGAAAACAGCATATTAAGTTACCTCTTTAATGGGTAACTCAGTTAATCGGGACCATTTCCAAGTCCCCGTATTGTCCCTATTCGAAAGATTCTACCGTATACCATAAGTTACTTCTGTAATCTGTAACCCAGTCATTCAGGACGATTTTCAAGTCCTAGTGCTGTCCTCATTAATGAGGTTTCATCGTATTCCATAAATTATCTTTGAAATAGGGGTCCCGGTTAATCGGGACGATATTTTCCCAAGCCCCATTAGGTGTCCCAAATAGAGAGGGAAGTAATAATATATACTACACTGCTTAAGTCGTTGGTTTTTTTTTTTTCATTGTCCAGTCTTATTCTACTACAAGTCGCCGATCAGCGACATTTGAAACAAAAAGTAGCGGATGCAGCAACGAATGGAATTTCCGGATTTCCGGTGGTCTGAGTGGTCTGGTTTTCACCGTCAACACGCAGACGGCCTTGCAGGTCCTCATAACTAGCGAGATGAGGAAGTTTGTCAAATTCAAACAAAATAACATCTGATCCGGCTTTTCTCCGTGTGCAATCCACATTACTGAAGGTGAAGGTGACCGCCTCTTTCTCGCTCTTTTTGACATTGACCTTCAACTTTTGATGATTGCATCCTTGAAAATCAAAGTAAGTTACCTCATTTAAACAAGTTTCAGATTAATATTTTCCCAGTAATTAAATATTATGACGAGGTTTGTTTGTTGATGCTATAATTCATATTTAATTTAGCTTCACTTTTTCGCTCATGTCACCTGATTAGGTTCATGTGAAGTGTATGAGAAGTGTATGAGAGAATAAAAAAACAAGCGTTTGCGTCATTAAGCTATTGTCTCAGCTCAATTAATCTTTTAAAATAAACTCAAACCTCACGAGTTAATTTACCACAGTATTGTTCATATTGATTATTCTCATTTATTCAAGGTTTTTAACTCATTTTCAGACTAGATACAATTGTTTAAATATTGATCACAGCTCGATTCCACTTCGATTTAATTACAATACTTGAATTCCTAATTAGCATTTCAAATGAAGATATCTATTGTGAAATAAATATACAAGTCTAGTTGCATTTCAGATATCATATTTAACAATGAAACTAAGGTCTTCGGAAATGACGAATGAATATTTAATAGGACATTTTAAATATATCTACCGCAAAAGAATTATATGCATAATAACATCAATCCGTTTGAGTGCGAATAGATTCAATTTAATTAATCTACACCAGATCACTAGTTTAATCTACGTTGATTTCATCCTTTTGTTTGAACGGAGTGAGTTAGTAAACTCTAATTTGTGGAGTTATCAAACAAATTGCCATTACGATTTTTGATTCGCATTGCGCTAGACCGGATATTGAGATGATGGCATTGACATTGAACAGTTCATGAACCTTTCGTTCATTTCCGGTGTTCGAACAGTTAAACAAACTATTGCAGTAATGTGGTGAACTTTTATTTGAGTGACTGATTGAAGAGACCTTACTTTGTCGACAATTTAACTCAAATATCAAATAAATAGTCTGTGTGTGTGTGTGTGTGTGTGTGCAGGGCTGCAAACCGCTCAAACCAAAAAAATCAAGGATCCATGTCCCCAAAATTTGGGATTTAAGGTAAAAATTAAGGTTACAATTACAATTACAGTAGCGGAAAATCATGATGAGTCTGAAGAATGATAAATAATATTGAAGCATAATATGATGGCTTTCATAACAATACAAAGATTCTAATAATTTGCATAATTATAAACTTATATCAAAATATGAAAGACAAGATATTTATCAGATTAATGGAAACTAAAATCAAAATCAAATTAAGTACAAGCAAAAGCAGACTATCAGTTAACAGTTTAGCGATAAGAGTTACTATTATACCGTAAATACATTGTTAGTATGCAGTATAGGTGGTTTAACGCTATTCGTCCTCAATCTCCAAAATTCAGAATGTACTGGAAATTTTCAAGATTTCAGGATTTCAGGAAATTGGGGACTTCGAATTTAGGATATTCCTAAAAAAAATTCAGAATGTACTGGAAATTTTCAAGATTTCAGGATTTCAGGACATTGGGGACTTTGAATTTAGGATATTCCTAAAAAAAAAATTCAGAGTTAGTTGGCAACCCTGGTGTGTATGCGTATGTATAACTAGACTATGAGATGTACAGCATCACGACTGGTTTGCGAATGGCTATAGACACTAGACAGTCAATTTGATTAAAGACACATTGTGTTTACTTATTTGAAGGTCCTACGTCTCTAGGTGCGAGATATGAGGTGCATGTTAGCAATTGTTGCATAGAATTTGTTTGTATCAGTGGAGTTTGTTTATATCAGTGCTAAGGGTGGGGGTGGGGGTTTGAATATGATGTGGATATTTGTTCTTTAATTCAAATGCACATGCATCGGTTATTGAACAACAAGAGATATAAATTGTTTGGATGCCATGTCATCCGCGATATAATATAGTGATATTATATCATAGTGCAGTAGAAACCTCATAAGTAGGACCTCTCAGCGGATTAGAAAATTGCCCTGAATACCTGGGTTTCCCGATTAGAGAGGTTAAATATATTGTTTTTAGAAGCAATAATTATCGATTTTTCCCTTTTCCCGAGGATCCCAAATGCAGAGGTGTAAGTGTATAATACATGATAATAAGTAGCCAACGTAATGTTCAATGGTTGTATAGTTGTTAGAATAAAAATTTCAATTTAATTCAAAAATGGTATAATATGATATATGTTTAATTATGAAGAGCATGGTCATTATTATGCAATCAAAGGCAATTATAATCCTGTTGTATTGTATGATAGAACAAAATGACCAAAATACTATCTCAATATTATAAGGGAATATCATATTGGGAATCATTGTTGCCACTTTCTACAACAGAATAAATTTTTTTTTTTAAATAGACGTTTATCCCTTTATAACTCAAATATTCCCATAAGCTTCGATTTAATTTAAATATAGTAACATTTATTCCTCCATCTCTATTATTATATGATCTAATGAATGTGAAATCACGTTTTTAAAGCTAATAGTAGTTAGAGTCATGGTCTACCGTAGCGTTTCACATCATGGCGACTTGCACTATTTGTATAACGAGATTATGTTTGGTTAGAACCATAATTAACGATATTATCATCATACTATGAAGTTAGACAACGTTAAGTCTAACGGTTAACTAGACATTTTTTACGAAAAAAATTCAGTTTAATTCAAATATAATATAGATAATTCAAGGTTTAATTATTAAGAACATAGTCATTATAATACAATCAAAGGCAATTATAATCATATTATGCTGAATGATACAAGCTAAGTGACCAAACACTATCTCAATTATAAAGGAACAGATTAGGGTTTGCTGTTGCTCCTTTTTTTATCTATGACAGAATGATATTTTTTTTTTTAAATAATAGACGTGTATCCCTTTACAACTAAAAAAAATCCCATAAGCTGCGGATTCAATTAAAATATAGTAACATTTTCTTCATCTCTATTATAATAATATGATCTAATGAATGTGACGTCAGTTTTGAGCTAATGGTAGTTAGAGTCAGGGTCTACCGTCGCGCATCACATCATGGCGACTTGCACTATTTGTCTAACGAGCTTCTGTTTGGTTAGAACCAAGAATGAGGCGGTCTTGGGCTGTAATGGCCACAGTGACGCTGGTATATCTTTCTAGACTAGTAGCTTATTTTCGTTAACAGAAATATAATTATTAACCCTCTCTAACCATGATTTTATTTTCATTATTTTCTCATCTCCTTTCGCTTTTATGTTGTCTATTATGGGGTTTCTTTAATAATTATCAGTCTCTTAGAATGATTTATTAATACCCCTTGCACCTTGCATAATAATATGTATCTTTATTTCTGACAACTTTGTGTGTAGAAACAAAACAGTAATTGCCACAGGGAATGAAACGAAAGTGACTTAACTTTAGTAAAAATCTAATCCAAAGGACATGAAACTTTTTGTGTGAGAATATGTGTGAGAGAGATAGACATACAGATAGACAGAAAGAGAGAGAGAGAAAGAGAGAAAGAGAGAGAGGGAAAGAGAGAGATGAGAAAGAGAGAAAGAGAAATAGAGCGAGAAGGAGAGAGAGAGGGAGAGAGCGAGAAAGAGAGAGATGAGAAAGGGAGAGAGCGATAGATGAAATAGAGAGAAAGAAAGGGAGAATGAGAGAGGTGGGGGAGGCAGGGAGAGTTTTTTTTTTATTAAATACTGGTATAGAGACCGAGGTTAATTTTGATCAACTAAACAAGCTACGGAAAACGGGTAACTTTTCAATCTTCACTATGACCTCTCATTAAGGCTACCTTGAACATTTGCAGTAGCAGTACACTGGAACCTCACTAATCGGGATGACTATGTGGATTAGGAAATCTTGCCGATTACTCGAGTTACCGAAGTAATGAAGATAAATATACTCTATCTTAAACTTACTCTTCTTCTTCTTCTTTCAATTTTGCCAACTGACTTAATTGTGCTTGAGTATTACTGTTGACGGGGTAATATTTTTTTTTTCAAATTTAGCCAGGGTGGCGGCTTTTAGCAGCCTACTCTTTGTGATTTTAAATCACCGAGGTGGTTTTAACGTGCTTAGATAGATGTAAACACGGGACCTCCTAGTTTTTCGTCCATATCAGAGCAGACTAGATTACAGATCCTACTTATCTTAGGATCATGGATGTGGAAAATGCAGTGCCAATAGTTGCGTTCACCAGGATTCGAACCCGGGTCGTTGGAGTTAGAGGCAGACATCGTTACCACTGTACCACTGACCAATTGGTTGTCTATATTTTTTGTAAATTTGCCGGATTTAACGATTCCCGAGGATCCAATTACGGAGGTACAATGTAGTATAAACACGTCGATAGAAAAATACATTTAATTCAACTGAAATTACTACGAAGATGTTGTAACCTAAGGATAGTAAGAATATGATCGACAAAGAGGTGCGAACGAAGAGAAATCAGATCCCCCAATCAGGTATGTCATTTCATAAGTATATTCTAGGAAAAATATATGGTTAATGAAAATGAAATCATAACGTTTGAACTTATGTTAATAGCTAGTCTATGTGATTGAAATAAGAATAAGAAAAATACAATTATTAAGGAAACCCCGAAATAGACAATATAGAAGCGAAAGAAGTGAAAATAAGGACAAAATCATGAATATAGACATAATTGAAGCAAGAGGTATTAATAAACCATAATAAGCGACGAATAATTATTAAGAAACCCAAGAATAGACAATATAGAAGTGAAAGAAGAGGAGGAACATAATGAAAAAATTCACAGTTAGAACGTAATTCGAACCCACGTCTCTCGTAACCTAGTCTATCTTGGTGATTTCTTCCAGACTAAGTCGAAATTATTGGAATTCGAGCCCCGATTAAACAAAGCTAATAGTTTCTACTTAATTTCTCTTCTTAACATTAACATGCTTAGAGACAAGTTACAACAAATATTTCGACACGATACTAGTAATCTAAGTTGAATAGTAGGATGTCAACGTGATTAAAATTAGCTCGCTGTCGTAAGTAAAAGGCATTATAGGCCTACATTATGCACAATGTAAATCAAAAACGTTTTCAATATTGTAAATATAATACCTTTGGCCACAAAGGTTAATAAGTAAGCTCATTATTATACAAGAAGGTCAATTAAGCCGGCGCTTATCCCTGATTTCTTTGGCGCAAACAATCGAAGATCTACGATTTGACACCATGAGGGCAATTTTGTAAACCGTCCATCTGTTGGCATTTGAAAATTAGTGCGGAATGTGAGCATAGCATTTCCGAAGGATACAGCACCACAACGCCGAGAAGTGGAGCTCGAATCCTCGACGTAATCATCTCAAGTCCAGAACCTTCGTCACTGCGCCACCTGAAGCTCAAGCTAAATGCAGTTCTTTGATTATCAATCATCAAGTAGGAAAACAAAAATCTTTTATTTTTAGAGGAAGAACTTATCTATGTACACGTTATTTTTTATCTTGGTTGTTTTGTTTTGTTTTGTTTTGTAATACTTTTTTGTTTTTTTTTGTTTTTTGTTTTATGCGTTCGTTAGTTTCGTTTTGATCCGTCTCTCTGTGCTTTTTTTGTAATTGGGTTAATGTTTTTGTTTTTTGTTTTGTTTGTTTTTGTTTGTGTACGTTAATTGCATTGCTTTCTTCTGAGGTGTGGGCTGTTTATGCTTTAGTGAGGTATTTTGTTGCTTTTGTTTCTTTTTGCTATGTTTCTTGGTTTTATGCAGTTTTGTTTTGTTTGGGTTTTTTTGTTGGTTTTGTGTTTGGTTTGCTGTTTTTGTTGAGGGTTTTGTGTTATTGGTGGGGGTGTTTGTTTGTAAGTTGCTATTATTTTCCAGGGGCGTATTTTGGTGTTATTTTATTTCTCTCCTTTTTGCTTTTTAATTTGCAAAATGTTATATTTCTCTAGGTGTGTATTTGGTATTATTCTATTGTTGTCATTTATACTTTTTGGCTTAATTTGGTGAGTGTTCTTTTTTTTTAAACAAACCAAGCATTATCATATCTCATAAAGGACAGGCAATGCACTGACATGACATCTATAATTTACTGAGGGAAAAAGATTAATAAAGCTACCATCTTATCTATTCTTATCAGTCAATCAAAACTATCTGATAGGCCATCAATATCAAATGAATTATAACTAACTGTTAACAACTGGTGGTGACAGACAATAAGGCCTAATTGAGTAACATCTGATACCGATGAATAGAAGAGAATGGCTGATCAGTTTAAAGGCCAAGTGTAATGATAAAACATGAAATTTAAATCTCTAAGAGATAACGTATCGATAAATTGACTTTACTTCGATCATTTTTCTTAGAAATCCTTAAATTCAATAAGTCGTTATCAATAAGCGATACTGTGCATAATATCAATGTTCTTCATTTCAATGAGAAGATAATGATAATATGATCTACATAATACAATGGCTATACATTGTTATGATTTACTATATTATCGTAGGCCTATCGATTAATATTTGTTTTGTGTTACTGTTTTTGCTATTGTTGTTAGATTGTTGTTAGCTTTTGGCTTTGTTTTGTTAGTTTGTTTGATTAATTCTTTGCTTGTTTGCTTTGTTTCTTTTATAAACGCACTAGGTCAATCAAAGAAACATTCGCACGACAGCATTATAATCGTAATACGAGACATATAATTAGTAAGGAAACCCCAGAATAGACAATATAGAAGTGAAATAAGAGGGAACAAATAATGAAAAAATACAGTTAGAACGGGACTCGAACCCACGACCTTCGACACCGAATCACTTTGCCAAGAAGAAAGAGCTCCTCTAACCGCTAGATCACTCCGATTGAACAAGAATTCAATCTTAGTATCCTAGTCTATCTTGGAGTTTTCTTCCCGACTAAGTCGAATGATTGGTATTCGAGCATAGACTAGACAAACGATAATAAATAGTCCTTCTTACTTTCGTTTCTTAACATAAACATACTCATATACAATATATAACAAGGATTTCTCCTCGACAGTAGCAACCGAAATTGCATAGTAGAAATATAGTCACATACGAGGCAGAGGGGTATTAATAAATCATTGGGCAGAGAATTATTAATGAAAACCCTAGAATAGACAATATAGAAGCGAAATTAGAGGAGAGCAATATAAATAAATATAAAAAAAATAACGACTATCCATTTGACTTCAAACATTCATGCTTAATTTCAGCATTGTAGCATTTAGACTACGAGTGTAATCTTTATTTTTATCCTACTTATGAAGACAATCCTACATAATACAAACACAAAGAATTCAAAGTATGCCATTGTGACTATCATCATACCTACTGATAAAGTTGTAATAGATATCAATAATAGTATGAATTGACCTTTATACGTAATCACTTTACAACATGAGACCTAATCACGGCTAGACTTTGTTATTACTTGATCACAAGGTGCCTATAAATGCTATACAAAGATGAACATCCGTCGGTTCAAATGAGCCATCAACTCTATGTATGTTCTTAGTCTAAAATTGTAATGCTTTAAGTTTGTTTATTTTTTTTTTTTTTTTTTGGTGTGCTCGAAGACTTCTTGAGATATCGCAATTG
>JAUEKR010439919.1:0-12048 GCA_031762895.1 Corambe burchi
TTTATTTATTTTACATCCATCCAATGTAAAAGTGTGAAGGGGAGAAAGATGATTAATCAGAGACTGGTAGGTCCAAATACAAAAATCATTTCAATGGTGAATGAATGAATTTATATATATATTTTTAAAAGGGACTCGGGAGGATGTAGGTATGATAAAACAGATCAAAGGACGAATCAAAGCACTGAACAATATTGAACTAATGTGTGTATACATATATTTACTTATATATAACGATAATCATTTAAATAATTCTTCAATGAACATAATGGCAATACTGGACAACTACAAATGAAGACTTCTTTTAACATGTGAGAATGAAGATAGCAATAACCAATTTAGGAATAACAATACAAATAATAATAATATAATATATTTTTGTTTTCATAATGAGAATGACAATTGTGGTGGAAACAATAATAATAATATAGGTATGCATATAATATAAATACAATTTATACAACTATTCATTATAAAACAAAAGCTATCCATTCTTGTGTCCATCAAACATATCAATGTGTCTTATATTATTATATACAACAACAAAAGAAAACAACACAATAAGAGGGAAGGAAGAAAGGAAGAGGAATAAGATGAAGAAGCGAGCAATCAATAGAAGAAGACAGAAAGGGTATAGTCGACAACGCTTGTAGTGATGTTGTAGGGGAACAAGAAAAAGAATCGCTACAACAACCGTCATATTTAGCATTGGGGTAGTTCCATGAAAAAGAGAGGTGCTACATCCAAACATCGCTTCTACAAGAAAAGTCAAATGTATTTATATAACAGTGACAGCATTGTATTGACAATCACTATGTCAAAACAATAAGTAGATGGAATCAAAGGAATATCAAGACTACTTGAACTTGAATATATGCAGCATATAGGAGATTATTATTCATTATTGTAATGATACTTATGGAACAAACAGTTATCTTTTTTTTTTTTGTATATTGTTAATTTATCACATCAACAACAAAATATAAAAAAAAGGCTTCACTTAAAAATAAAAACATAATTCCTCCATGCCTTTCATCCACATTTTACAACAGAAAATATTTGGGCATCAATATTGGATAAAAAAAAAGAAGATAAATTTATACACATATCGCGATTGTTCAAAGACATAATTACTTCTCTAAGAAACTAGCTTCACCAGATATCTATGAAAAAAAGAGGAGAAAAATCAAAATGCACCTCTGCTAATAAGACAATAATTGATAATTATCCTATTCAAAGCATAAAACAATATATACAAAGAGCAAACGAAAAGAAAACAAAGAAAAATATACCAACGGCTAACAAACAAAAGAAATTCACTAATTTTAATTATTAAAAACAAGAAATTGTTACCACTACACCCGTAATGTGAACAATTAAGAAAGATAATACAATACTAGGGAACATTGATAAAACCACTAAGGAAAACAAACACCCCCCTTCCCCCGACAAAATAGTAACTGTATTTTGGCTTTTCTTACTTATCTAATAAATCTTTCTTTTGCGAGAGACAAAGAACCCACCACCCAAAGCCCAACAAATACACAATACAATGTAAGAAACAAGACACAGATTCAATGCAACTAGCGTCAACAATGATTTAAATCAAAATACCAAGGGATGTATTTATACCTTATACTACATTGTGCAATCTGATTTGGTGGATAAAGTCTAACATAGTAGTAACATGAGAAGCAGGCTGAAGATAAGATAAGCATGTCAATGTTGTCACTGAGTCATATTCAACAAGAAATTGGCAATCAGAAGGTGATGATGGTGAAGGCAAAGAAAATATACTACCATAGGAACAATGGTACACGTGCTACTGCAATTGCTACCGTGGAGATCCAGTGATATTACAGTCGACTACGCTTGTAACAATGCCATTGGGGAACACGAAAACGGATCGCTACATCCGAAGTTCGCTAATACCATCATATTCAGAATTGGGGTATATGGGCTTTTCCACGAAAAAAAGGTTGCTACATCGGAACATGGCTATAGGTATAAGCGATGTCGACTTACAGAAACATTGTTATTTTTTTTACCAGCAATGTAATATGCTAAGGGGAAAAAAAACAATAACATATCTCTGACGCACAATGAATCAGCTAAGGTGCCTTGGTGGAGTGAATTGGAAAAAAAAGGGTAAAAAAAAACAATGTGACTGAATTTGAATAGTAGGACAATTCTTAAAAAAAGTGGTATCAATAGAAAGGGAAACATATCAATCTTACGCAGGAGAAGTATGTATAGAAATTATGGTTGAATATATAATATATTACAGGAAGTATATCATACAAACAAATAGTAAAAAGAGTATATATATATGCAGAGAAAGAGAGAGAGATGTGTAATATAGTATTACAATGCTATAAGCTTTTAAGTCACCACAGGAAAACCGAAAAATGCCCCAACCACCCTATAAATGTGTGTGCACGCAGTTATTCCCTAAAATTTGTCACACAACACTTCAACATACAAAATACTAACATTCTGCAATGATGTTGTAAGTCTTGTATCTCCAATTTTGCAATTTAAAGAAAAAGAAAAAAAAAAGTTTTTTCTTCTTTCCATTTAGTAATTGTGCTCACACTGCAACAACATGGCAACACCACCACATGATATCACAGTAGTAAAACCAAAGGCCTGTGGTAAATTTATAGCATATCATCATCATCATTATATTTATTATCATATTCATGTTTTATAATCATCAATACAATATACATAAAAATAATAATCATATAATTATAACGACAATACACAATATGAATAATGATACATAACATGTGTTTGTGTGTAATAGGTAATTGTCATATTTTTCATCATCAAAATAAGCAACAGTGAATTCAAACGATGAAAGAAAAATAAATAAATACTTGCTTGCAATAACCGTAACAATGATAAATATCAACATCAATAACGAAAATAAGTAAGCAAGAGATCTACTATAAAAATGTCATTCCCTCCCTCCTTCTTCTTCTTGATTTTCTACAGCAGTCACCTCAGTTTTAAAACTATCAACTAACCATGTTTAAAAACTGAGGCAAGCAAAGTAAAGAAAAAAGAAAAAAAGAAAAAGAAGAAAAGAGCAAGTACTGTTATCAGCATCATCACTCTAAATCCAATACATTTGTCATCTAATTTGGCAACAAACAAAACTCCACCACAAAATAACGACGGGGAAAGCAAATCAAAACCCATTCCCAAGTCATTTGTAGCAAATCAATGAAAGAGTTTATTAAAATTCAAAACAAGTATAAGTAATAGAGATAGCGAAATGTCATTGTAAAAAAAATAAATCAAAATATTGATCGCTCCAATCCAGTCACTAAATAAAGAACGAGAATAGTTCATAGTACTTTCACACGCAACAAGACTGCAACTAGGGCAAGAAATGCAAGGCGCAGTTAAAAGATGATTGAAAAAGAGCATAAACAAGGCCATGACTGAAACGTCCTATCGAAACATGCAATAAGAGAAAGAGAGGATTTCAATAAGCATGCAGCAACTATACAACAATCACTCACACAACTTACATAATACACATATTTCACTAATCAATATCAGAAAGGGAGCACAGGTATAATACAATAGAAAACTAAATTTTAAGGACTTTTAGTATTAATTTGGTTAAATTATTTAAGGTTACTTTGGTTAAATCAATATTGTAATCGTGAGAAAGTAAAGCACTATACTTCTGATTTCCTCTCCTTTATTTATAAGAATATTTTGAAATTAGCTGAGGTCGGTTTATCAGTGGCATAAATCTCTCAACAAAAAGCTGTAAGGCAACAAAATGCACGCAAAGCTCTATATTCAAATATCTCATAATACTTGTGTCAAAACAAAAGTTAGTAAACGACTTTTAAAAACTTATCCAGACAGTCAAAACTTCCGCGACATACAGTCATTCACTCGAATCTGCAATTTCAATAAACATCCATGACAAAAAAAAGAATTCATACTAATGCACATGAAACATAAAACAAACGACTTAGTCATCATAAAAGGAAAAAAAAAAAAGACAACAAAACCTTACAATAATTAAAAAGGTAACGCACAAACTTTAATAATAAATAATAAATGACATTGAAAAAGAGCTTTTCATCGAAACCGTAACGCACTTTATATAAAATGAACAGTATATTTTTGAAAGATCAAAGAATAAAAATGTAATTGCAAGACAGAATTAATACTACCAACACAATATCCTAACAATGGACCATAATGCCTCAACATTTATTGTTAATAATAAAAAATTAAAAAATGCATACATTGAAAACTCACCATAATGACATTGTCTAGACTTAAACCAATAAATATCAAAGTAGAGGTACCAATTGAGAGCATAAAAAGTCAAATCAGAACACTTGGAAAGAGTAATCAGCCCATCAATGTGAACAATATACGGTACAGGATATTATATTTCAACTTCCAATTACTTGAATAACTTGAAAGTATTTCGCCTAGATCAATGCTGTTTTCTTTAGGTGCAGAATTCAATCAATTATTTCATGACGTCAGTTCAAAGAACATGTGCTTAGCAGAAAATGGACAATATTGTCAACTCAAAAATCGCGTTACTTCCACGTGAAACACCTTCTTAGTAGTTTATTGATATTGCACATACTTTGGAACAAAAAGAAACAAATCTTGAATACATTCTGCACAAAATTTAAAGATACAATCTATCGCTAGACTAAATACTGTTTTAGTTATTAAAATTCTTTATCGGGGAAAAAACAACAATTCCTGTATACACAAATATTTTTTCCCTTTTTTTTCAAAGCCTTTTCCAATCCCAAAATAACAATCTAATATATTGCATGCAATCAAAATATTTACAAATTCATGAAATGGTACTTATGAAGATTAAAATGTTAAAAAATACAACCAATTCAATTTATTGGAATTTTCTAAAATATATTTCTACCATGACAAACAATGTGTGTGATTGAGATAAAAACAAAATATACATCTCTCAATTTGATATTAACAATGATGGAAACCAATAGTGAGGATTGCAATGATACATCTTGAGGAGAAAAAAATTATTTGTTCGGTCCTACACTACTGCACAGGATAAATGGAATTATATCTCAAAATCTACACCACCCACCCAAACCAAACAGAAACAATAATATAAAAATAAAAGCGAGTTATCCATGTACATTGGCCTATATCTTTCCAAAAATATCAAATCATCACATCTTGGAATTCTCACTAACAATTAAAACAAAACCTAACACAGCCCATCAGCAGCAAAAAAAACAAAACAACAAACCTTAATTAAATTTGTAACTTAAAAACAAATAATAAGCACATTTCTAGAGATAATCATAACTTGAATAAATGCAGATTAAATAAACTAACAACACTAAACTTTCTTTTATATCAAGGTTCAACCTAGATCATGCACATAGTTTATTTCAACAAGTCATTCATTCATATATAAATATGAGAGCCAAATATTTCCCTTCTACTTTAAACCACAACACTCACTAAATCACCTGTTATAACAATCAATAAGTCATAAGTAAGGCAAACACGAGAACATGTAACGAGAGATAAAGTAAAACAAAACAAAACAAACAAACAAAAAAAAAAAGTACAAGATCACAACCTATAGAAAAATTAAGAAATAAAATAAGCAGAAAAAAAGTTAAAATTAAAATAGACAAAAGCAAACAAGCCAACTAAACTATTACGCAAAAAAAAGCAAATTAAAAGAAATTAAAAATAATTTTTTTAAAATGTTGCCTCCAAATTTTGTTTAAGTTCCGATAGTGCCATCCATCCCTTTCCACCTCCCCCCCCCAGCCCTTTCCCAAACCAAAAACCAACAAGGGCAAAAAAAAAAAAAAACAAATTGCAAGAGTAGTAGGAAGTATCACAAAGACTTTTCTTATCAGTTAAAGGAAAGATTGGTTGACATGCCCAGAAGACACAACATTAGAAGATGCAGCAGCATGATTTGCCAATGCCTGAGACGCCAAAACGGGCTTTCCCTGTAGACTACCAACCCCACTGCTGGCGTTCGTAGCAAAGATACCACCTTCAATGACGTCGTCGTTGTGTGCTCTAAGACGGGCACGAGGCCAGGCGAAGTGGCTAGCTGGAGCCTCTCCACGCAGCCGCTGCCGCTGTTGGTTAGAGTCATCACCATCATCAATACAATCATCACTAGTATGAGTAACAGATGGAAGATGAGAATGAGGAGGAAGGGGAGTTTGTTGTCTGAGTAGTCGCATATTGTCGTCGTCTGTCTGATCTTCATAATAACCATTCTCCTCCTCCTTATAGAAGTGGTGGTGGTGGTCGGAGGAGGAACCAGCTTCATGTCATTTCTGTCGTTTAGATGGCGATATTTTTGTTGCTTGGGGCTGCGAAGTGGATGTGTGTTGATGGTAGTAGTCTTGTGATGGTTCTGGTGGCCGTGATGATGATGAGGATCTCTTCCAACAAAAACAACTGCAACATCTGATATGGAGAAGAAAGCAAGTAAAAATTACAGAGCTATAAAATATGTTTTTAACTCATCATGACGCTAGCAAAAAAAAAATAAAAATAGAATCCTTAAAGATAGATTAGAAATAACAACAGTATAAAGCCAAAATGTGTGGGTGTGACCCACCAACTTCTTTATCATGTTGCAACAAATTACATATATTCACAATACTTACACTCTAGTTTTATGTTAAGCTAAAGAGATAAGAATAGGAATAGAATTATACTAATTTATCATTTAAATCGGTATGGGTATTAAATTGTATACATATATAAATAAAAAATTCAACATAATATATATATATATATATGTTTTGCATCTAGATTCATGCCCATTAAAAAAAAAAAATATATATATATTACATATTAAAAAAAAAAGGATGGTGGCCACTGATTCAAATAATAAAAATAACAAAAAGCAACAAACAAAACCTTGCCTTAACTGCGACGACCCTTCTTCTTCTTGCGTCTGCGAAAGAAACAGCACCTACAAGAAGACAGAAGAGCACGTCTTAAATCATGGCGGAAATTAGAAAGGCAATGTTTTAAAAAGAGACATCATAAAAACCATATACAAAATAGTACATATATAAAGAAAAACAACACACATAATATTCAATATGACAAATGTTAAAATTTGGTGGAGTGATACAGCGGAAGTACAGAATTCTATGTAAAAACAAGAAGAAAATTATCGAATTAAAAAATTTCGGGCAATCATAATGATGATTACAGATATTGGATGTTAATGCATGCATAACAGGGATACAATAAGGTTTGAAAAACAAAAATTTTCATGAAAATGGTAAATTAAATTCAAACTGGAATAAACATGTATAAAATCTATCTATAAACAATTAAAAATAAACACACAAAAATGAAGGAAACAAACTAAATAAAATCATAAAATGAGTGGGGTTATGTCTGCTGCTTATTTGGTCTATGAGGTAAAACAGGATGTGAATTGACAGATAAAGTCAAAATTAACACAGCAACTAAAAAAATCTCTAAAAATATTTAAAGCGTTATTCCTATATCCAAGTCAACCAAAGACATTTATTTATTTCAACCCATCACTGCCATAATCTTTTATAACATAAACTATTTGATCACTCTATAATAGAATTTATTGTACACACAACCTCTATAAGTTTTAAGAAGAAATAAATAGAACTAAAAAATTTAAAAAACAATAAAAAACAGCAAAATATGCATACTTTGTTTCGTCATTGATCTCTACTTCAGGCTGAGCAGTGATGGGTGTGTTGGATTGGCCTCCAGGATCTTCTGGAGCAAGTTCTCCATTCGTTGAGCTTACCACCTAGAACAAACAAAATAGGAAAGAAAAATAATAGTCAATAAAAAACAAAACAATTTAAAGTGTTAATTATATCCTAGCTAAGTAAAAAAAAATCAAAAAAAAAAATCAACAAATATCAATTTTAATGTAAAGCGAAACGTATGAAAATCACAATTGTGTTTAAAATAAAACAACCAATTCATGAGTACAACCAAAAACCACTTACAACTTATGAATGAAGATGTAAATAAAATTTGCATAAAACTAATAAGACTACCTCTAATAATAACAATAATCATAATAAATCAATCGTTAGCAGTTTGTAAGCACATTCCTTCTTCTGACTTCAAACTCAACAAAAAAAGTTCATATTCATACGCATATAAAAGTAAGCAACCATAGGCAACTTTACACAATTACAGCACATAAATTAAAAAATAAAATTAATAAGATGAAAACAGCAAAAAGGCTATAATAATAAAGAAAATAGATTAACAGCAAGTGACCTTCATTATCTTTGAAAGTTATGGAGACATAAAGCGATGAACATTAATGTATAAACTGGCGAAGTGAATATATACATAACATTAAAGTAAAGAAGAGAGAGAAAAAAGAAGAAAGACTTAAACCAATGTCCTGCAAATAAAACGCTTTAACGATGACAGTTAAAAGAGGAATAAAATGCAAAAAAAAACAAACCAAAACTTAAAGCAAAAAGAAATAACAAAAATATATTACAGTAGTGTCTGCCTAAATGCCCGGTGCTCAGGAAGCAGAAAAAAAAAACGTCATTTAGGCGGAGCAGGCATTAAGCCGGAACTCCAATTGGTAAGGAAGTGACCATTTCTAAGTAATCGTTCCTCGAGAAAAGCGGGCATTAAGACGAACACTGCTGTACCTTCACTGCAACTAATAACAATCATTTTTAAAATCTCCTTTCGTAGAAATGAACTGCATCCAATATTATTTAAAAGGGTATAGAATATGTAAGCAATCCACACAATAAAAGAACCCATGCATAAAATATAAAAATGCTTAATATCTGTATAAATATAAAAAGGGTAGTAGAGAATTAGAACAACAAGAATGAGAACAAACAACTCAAGTAAAACACAATAGAATATATTATTTCAACTAACTTTTAAATGCTAATTTAAAAAAAAAAAGAAGCCACAAACAAATAAAATACTAGACAATGAGTGCTACAATCATAGAAATTCCTTTGACTAACTTCACTAGTATTTCAAGATCAGATTGAAACATCATGGTCTGGAATGAAGACATGTTATGTAATAATACAATAGTGAGCAAGGATGGTGTATTTAGTAATGGGTAATGCAAACAAACAAAAAATAAAAAAAATACAAACACAGCACACTAAAAAGGAGTCAAATATTACAAACAACACAAAATGTGCCTTACTTAAAGATGCAACTTAAAAATTTTTTTTTTGCCTCACAAGGACAAGATACTATTACATTTTAGTTTCCATCCATTGGAATCAAAGAATTAAAACAAACTTAAAATGCAATCAATGATACGAAATCAGGAGATTCAAAATGATGTGGAATCAATTAGATAATTTAAGATAATCCATTACCTAAGGAAATTAATCTTGCTTCTAAGAACCCTTATAAAAATCCCTTTTTAATGGAATATTAGATATTACATAGGCCCTTGTGAACTGCATTATTCTCTAGGACTTTAAAATGAATGTTCGGAATGATGATGAAATGTTCAAGTTAGGAAATTAATAAACTAAGCTTTAATTCGTCACAATGACATACTTCTAAGAGAGACCATCACAAATAATAATAATCAGTGGTATATTAAATGCAAACACCTACACAAGAATGGTATCAACATTTTTTAAAGCCCTTCATAAAAAAAAAAATTCTTAAGAAAATAACTTAACAGATATTCAAACTTAATAGGAATCATAATTTTTTTCCTAAAGGAAGGGGGTGAGGGTAAGCATGAAATCTGAGGAGGTGGGATAGAATCATAAACATCTCAGAGAGAGGAAAAAGAAGAGTACAAGGGTATGGTCACAGGATCAATCACAGAGGACCACCAACAGACAAGGCTAAGTCATCTAACGGCACACATCATTTAAAAAAAAAAATATATATATAATTTTACGCATCAACTGATATGAAAAAAGGAAGGAAAAAAAAAAGAATTAATAATAACCTTATAACTTATCAACCATAATGTAAAATACATGTGATTTTACAATTAATTTGCCTTGTCAAAGATAAATAAAAGCATCATTCAGATTCTAAAATGATGGATGGGCTATTATGAGCATGAGATGATAGGGTTGAACTGAAATACAAGCTGGCAAGATGCATTTAAACAGGAATAATAACAATACATCAGTTTATTCATAGTACATAAAGATTATATCTCTTGAAAAATATAACAATATAAGAATAAAAAACCTCGACAAAACTTATTTCTAAATACATAATTTCAAATATGAAATAATATTCTTCAAGAAAACAGAAACAGACAGGTAAACATCATATATAATTGATGCGTGTATTTATGTCTGAAAGTCTGATGGGTATCATTATGACACATTATAACATGGAATGTGTCACACTCCTTCAGTCAAACAAAATAAAAGAAATAAAGAAAAAGCAACTATCAATTTAAAAAAAAAATGTAATAAGAAAATATATAGGTGAATAAAAACAGCAATAAAATTACAGAATGAACACAACATTTTGTTGAAGGACATAAGAAAAACAATAATCATAGCAACAACACAAAATTGTATTAAACAATGCTAATCACAAGTTCAATCATCTATCAACTATACAACATCCACACTTTAAATAGAAGTCATAAAATTTAAGTAACAAAGCCCTAAGAATATGATGGTATGCTTCAATTTCAATAGACAACTATGAACACCATGAAAATGAAATGGTAAAAGAGAACAAATACAGTTCTACCTTACAGTGATACATTGCATTAGCCAATGGGTATGGCATACTTATGTCGATGAATTGACGAATGAATCATAAACATTCTGAAGCTAACATTTTATAATAGTTATGATATTAGTGAAGCGGCCATCTTTATCATTATTTTAAACAAATCTATAAAATTCCCATGCATGTACTGATGATATGTAATACTTGGATTTTAAAAGACGAAAATAAGAAGTATAATAATTAATATGTATAAGCGTCTTAAGAGAAAACATTTCATCATGCCCCTCACACCCAACAAGAAATTCATAGTTCAAACCTATATGTATACATCCGGAATGAATGTTAATACCAATCAATAAAAAAAAACAACAACCCCATAACAACATGCAACTTTACTTTATTCAACTCTCTAAACCATCCCCTTTTATCAATATTCCTTTCTAGTGTATAAATTAGGCTGTATAAAAAAAGACCGAAGAATGATAAACAACACCAAGACAAAATAAATTAAAAACAAACAACCCAACCCAGCAACAATAAAAATCATGCAAGATGATACAACAGAAAATTGGAAAAAGAAAACAATCAACAAAACCAAACACAAAATGTACTTGAAAATCATGCATAACATTGTGATGCATGGATGGTAATTTTTTTTCAAATGGTTAAACATAAAGCCTTAGTTGAATATAAAAAAATAAAATAACAAAAAACAAATCATTACGATAATCATAAAGACCAAAATGCATGTTCTTAGCTTACATTTCCGCGTGAGGTCCTCTGAACCTAAACATGCAAAATAAAATGGACATGATACATCAAATTAAAGAAGTAATAATTAATATCTAAAATCAATCCAATCCAAAATAATATGACAAAGTTTGACAAAGTCATGCTTTTCTCCGAATGGAAAGCTACACAACTTGCAACAAACCAATAGAGAGAGAGAGAGAAAAAAAGGGAGTGTAAAAGTAAAAAATAAGAAATTAAATAAAAGCAGATAGCGGGTTTCTTTTACATAACCTTCCAATGGTTCATTAATTGCAATACTACCAACCATATAATATTAGACTAGATTACAAAACTAAGCTATGAAAATATAAAAAATGGAGCAGTGTTAAAATAAAAAGCAAAATGTTCTTTTTTGTAGCTGCATTGCGTAGTTATTTGCTAGAAGATGTATACAAGCCAACTAGAAAACAAGTAACATGTGTTTTTATCATTATCGAACATAACAAGTAAATAACATAATCCTTTCTATTTTTAAAAGATGATTTAATAAGAGTTGAT
>JAUEKR010440030.1:0-12047 GCA_031762895.1 Corambe burchi
GTGTATGATCATGTATGGTAAATTTTGAATTATGTATGCTGTATTTATATTTTGTATGGTTAGTGAGACGGGTCCCTCATGTTCTCTTGGTTCTTTCCTCACGCAACATGGCCAATTGCGAAAAAAACACAAACGAAGCATAAAGGTATGAATGAGCTCTACAAGAAAGAGACAAAGACAGATACATTGTTTTAAACATCTGTGTTATTTTATCCTGCTCTAAGGTGGCATTTTGATATTTTGTTTGATTTAGTGTCAATAGCTACTATGTAAGGACGTTTTAGATCTACTCAAGATGCTTATCTATTACATTCCGTTCTTCTTTCTCCTCTTTCTCTCCTTCTTTTTTCTCTTCTTCTTCTGTTTCTCCCATGATCATTTATTTCTACTTTCTTCTTTTCCATCTCTCATTATTCTCACCTATTTTTCGTTGTACATGACGTAGAACAACTCACTACCATCTATCTGGTCAGCAATTCTACTGCTCAACATACTACTATCGCCTCTTACTCATCCCTATGCTGGTGAGATAACAATCTGGGTAATGTAAATTGCCTCGATGAACTTACTCTGAACTCTTGAGACTATTCTTTAATTTCCTGTATTCTTGGCCCTGCATTCTATTGTAAGGTCTATAGTTAGAGAAGACATGATATTATACCATTGAGATAATCTAGATATCTGTGCATTATACTTATACATCTACTTACAGACTTATTGTATCATACCTTCCGCTCTCTTTCCTTTACTATTTCTTTTTCTTCTAAGTCTCTCACGCCTCAACTTCCCACAAATAGGGGTCAATAGCTAGAAAGTAGGGACTTTTTACATCTACTCATGATGTTTTTGTGGGTTTTTTTAATAGATTTTTTTTTTGGTTTTGTTACCGTTCTTATTCTTCTTCATCTCTAATGCCTCGATCTACGATATCCTCCATGTATTCCCCTCAGTCTTTAAGGTCAATAGCTTGAAGAGACCTTTTTACATTTACCTAAGATGCTTATTTCGTACCTTCCGTTCTTCATCTTCGTCTTCTTCTTCTTCTTCTTCTTCTTCTTCTTCTTCTTCTTCTTCTTTTTCTTCTTCTTCTTCTTTTTCCTCTTCTTCTGCTGCTGCTTCTCGCGTCTAGCTACTATCATTTCCTCATCTCAACTGAGTATGCCTTATGTCTATTATGACTGCACCTTTACCTTTCTCTCTCTCCTTTTCTCTATCTCTCTCTTTCTCTCTCTATTTTCTTTTTTGTTTCTTTCTTTATTTCTCGCTCGCTTGCACGTTCGTTGGCTTTCTCTATATCCATCTATCTATCTGTTTATCTCACTCGTTCTCTTTTCTCTCTCTCTATCTCTCTCTCTCTCTCTCTTTTTTTTCGTTCCCTGGCTTAATTCTTTTTATCTTAGAACCCAGATGCCATTTTGATGCCAATAAATTGAAATGACTAACAAATCCTCGAAGGTTACTCTACTAATACAAACAAGAGCTGACACATTGACCTATAAATGATTTGGGTCAAATCACAATAAATAGCAGATAGCCAGACTCCCTCTCTGATATAATTTAATCTAATAGCTCCATCAAACTGACATTCTTTCTTCTTCTAGTCTTTCTTGTGTGTTCTATTTCCGTTCTCTTTATCTTTCTGACTACCAGCATGAAGATAGCATCCACAAGCCTAATAATCAATATGTTACAATTACTATCTTTCTTTTTTCCCGATCGCCTTATCGTTTACTCTTTTCTTTTCTTTTTCCCTCTCTATCTATCTCTCTTGTTCTGTCTCTCTGTCACTCACTCACTAGCTCTCTGTCTCTTTCTGTTTCTCTCTGTCTCTCTCTCTATCTTTGTTTCTGTCTTTTTCTCTCTCTATCTCTCTCTTTCTGTCTCTCTCTCTGTCTGTCTGTATGTCTGTTTATCTCTCTCTTCCTCTCTCACTCTCCCTCTCTCTCTCTCTTTCACTCTCTCTCTCTCTCTCTCTCTCTCTCTCTCTCTAAGGAATAGGGTATTAATACATTATCATTAAAATAAAGCGATAATTACCAAGATAATCACAGTGTAGACAACAGTATAGAAACGAAAGTAAAGGGAAAATAATCATGGTTAAATACGGGACTCGAACCCACGACGTGCGGCACCAAATCGCCTATCCATGAAAGGAAATCACCTCTACCACCTAAGTTACTAAGATCTGAAGAATGATAACTTCGTAATCTAGATATAAAGAAGGTGATAAGTTCTCGACTTGTACATTTTCATTATTTGTATTTATTGTATCATCAAACAATTGTCTTCTAAATTTCATATAATGTATTATTAGAAAAGTGGTTTACGTCGGTATTTTTAATCCATTTTAGTATCGTTTTGTTTTAATCTTGTTAGGTTTTCGTTTATTGCTATATAATGTTTTACTGTTTTCCAATCTTCTGTCTAAGTTTATCAAGTCTCAACACGCGTTGTTAGTAGCAATACTATAAATAATCAGAAAATGCTTTATTATTTTATTTCCTACTTTATTATTGCTGCTTTTTTCACTTTATGGTCTTAAATCCATTTTTAAATGCTATTTAAGACAATGTCTCATTTAACTGAGATTGGTCGCTAGTAATATCATAAATACTATGAAAATGCTTTATGGTTTCGTTTACGACTTTATATTGCTGCTTTTTACTCTTTATGGTCTTAAGTCCATATTTAAATCCTATCTAAGACAACGGTTTATTAAATCATGTCTTTCAGGCAAGTTCCATTACCAACTGAGATTGGTCGCTAGTAATACTATAAATTATAATCAGAAAATGCTTTATTATTTTATTTCCTACTTTTTTATTGCTGCATTTTTACTGTTTATGATCTTAAGTCTTTTTTTAAATCCTGGCTAAGACAACGACTTTATTAAAATATGACTTACAGGCAAGTTCATTACCAACTGAGATTGGTCGCTAATCGCTTTAAACAATCGATTTGTAATCAGTAGTAACTCCAGACAGTTACTAGGGTTGTACTGCTATTATAGGATTATAGTAAATTTCGTCATGGGAAACGAACTATGGATTCATAATAAATAAATCAGATTAACAGCTTATTAAGTCTAACTACCCCCAAGACATGACGTTGGATCAACGTATTATTATGCTTAATGTAAGTACAAATAGCAACAGTGCTGTATGGGATTGTTGATTTGCTATGTTGTTTTCACCTTTTTCTAGGTAGGGACTTATACCAACATTGATAATTACAGGTAATCAATTATAAACACTTATAATTAGATCCCGTTGCTTTACTTTAAAGGGTTTAATTGCTACTCAAATGGTCATTAAAGTATTATTGAGATTAGCAGATTTTAGCCGCATACTTCCTATTCGTTTGGTCGCATAATTCATCTAGTTTGGCTAGTATAGTAATGCTTGTAAATGCATTTATTCCAGGCAAGTTGTCAGATATCGAAAATTGTCCTAAGGTTAAAGGCTAAAGTCGGTCGTTTGTGTTAGATCTCACTGCTAAGGCCACTTTTGTTTGTTAATGCAGACAACTCGCCTACAAATAGGTGCCTATGGCATTGCCACGTCTTTAGACTTTGGATCGGATGATAAATCGGCTTAGATTTTTTGGGTAGTGCACTATTTCATTGACTACGGTGACAATACCCTGCAGCTATCGATAACCGGTCAGTGTGAGGTCAACTAGTCTAGGAAATTAGGGTACGATGTCATTGTCATATTACTGCAGCCTACCACTTGCCAAAAAAGGTGATTAAATAACATATCCAAATGGCACAATTAGCTAGACGACTAGCTATTAATCCTCTTTTGTAATATATTATGGTAACTGCACTTATTATAGTATTTGTTTGGTTTAACAACGCAGACCACTTAGGAAATAATGATTCGCGTTCATTTCACTAAAAATATTGCCTAGTTATTGTGTTTGTGTTTTGTTATTTTTTTAAGAGAAGATAATAATATGTGACTCTATATATAGCCTAGTGGTAAGATACTTAGCTGGCAATCGAGAGGTCCTTGGTACGAATCCGCTTAAATGCGTTGCAAAAGGATATTCTTGGGGAATCATTTTACACATAATATTTCCTAGTCCCACTTTGCTGCAATGAGAGCCCGACCGTAGAATATAAATGAATATTGTCAGAATGTAAGATTTACGGGATATGATCTCTGATGTTGTTTATGAAACGATAATAAAATGCTCATTAAGTAGGAATTTATTATAGTGATATATTTACTTAGATGTTGAAGAAGCTCATTGGTGCTTTAAATAAAAAGGCAGAAACAGAAGACAACAAATTACAACAAAAATGAACATCGCTTATTCAAAGCAGGAGCATCATCAACAAGCTAATAGCACTTTTCGAATCGGGTTTCTAATTAGGAAGCCATTGCGGATAACTGATTACTTTTTATTTTTGACTTGACATGAATTATCTTTCCTGTCAAGAGCAGCAGCTACAAAATCTTTAGAGCTCAGCTAGTGCTAGCTAGGGTGTCAACTGCATCTGCTGTGATGCCATTACATTTTTGTCTCGGCTGAAATAAACAGAGTATTTCATCATGGTTGGTTATATCTCATAATATCATGTTATAGCAATTTGAAAACAGAAAAGAGAGAAAATAAAAATTGTATTTACATGGCACACGTATCACCAAAGTCTCTAGGCACTTTACTTTTCCTTACCCGTACCAACAGCTGCAAATTATGTTTAACACTGAAGAGATAGTAGCCTGTTAGGCGAGTTGTAATCGTTTGTTTTTTTTTTCGGATAAGACAGCTGTCATAACGATCAGGTTATCTATATCACCAGAGTTCAGTGAGGTAATCGATGCAAACTTTATTGCCCAAAGGAAAAATAAACCTCAATAGTCATTGCGGTGATCGAACCTGTGAACATTGCCGTACCTAGCAGCCATATTATTTCAACGCTTGTACCAACTGAGGTAACCATGCGGCCAAATTCAATATATATTTTTTATACGTTAGGGAATGTTTTCTCATAAGGAGAACTGATAATAAAGTTGTTTAGTATGCCATGGTCGGCGATGTCTGCCGCAGACTGGAAGCACGAAGAAGAAGAGAATGCTGTAATGAAGGATACTTAAAATAGACCCACCGTAAACGCATGTTACAGTAAAGTTTATTTTCTAGAATCATGCATCCATTTTTATCGTTAAATAACGCAAATGTCTCGTCAGTGTTTGCTGCTTGCTGGGGAGTAAAGGAGATGTAAAGCGTCTTGAGATTTCGGTATAAGAACGCTATATAAAAACAATCTTTACTTTACTAAACCCGCCGAACTTGCTATCTCCAAGTTCCACTGATTCTATTGAATGGCATGCAGAATGGTTTACGCAAGCATAAAAGAAAACTGCAGTAGCATATGTCGAAATTATGTAAACGCATTTAGTATGCACTGTCTGGGATAAGCCTAGGTTGCGCTAATGAACATAATAATATTATGCTATCTGCCGCAATTTGTATTCTATCTGCATTGCTTTGTACGCTCTGCGAATATTTTGGGAAAGGGATTGTTTTTGTCCGTCCTGTTTTGATTTTTCCTTCCCCGTCTACTAATCTTGCTAAGTCACGAAATGCATATCAAAAAACCTAGATAAATAAGGGTATGAGATCTCAACTGATGAAACTAATCAGATGACTTGCTTTGGTTACAATGAACGTTTCGGTAGGATAAGAATTAGATAATTGTAAACTTTTGTACTGTTTTATAGCACTCTAGACCTTCCGTCCTTGCCCTGCAATGTGCGTTCATCTGCTTTTTTGTGCTTTTGTGATATGCTTTGTATGGTGTACTTGTGTGTTGTAAGTCTAGGTGAGACGGGATACGTATCTTACTGTTACTATGGCTATGGTTGTAGCGTGCCAAGAATCTATTAATTAAGCATGGTGATGGGCTAGACCCATGCGTGGCAAAGAAAGGTTTCAACATTCCCGGCATGCAATTGACCATGCGTTTAGAATGGCTTCTTCACCTTGGAACTTCCATCGAGACCTTGGTTTTGAAGTCATCGATATATCACTTCCTTTCTTTCTGTCTCTTTTAGCAATCAATTTATGAGGGAGGGACAGTTTAAATAGAGGGAGAGAGAGAGAGAGAGAGAGAGAGAGAGAGAGAAAGAAAGAGAGAGATAGAGAGGGATAGAGAAAGGAGAACAAAGAAAAAGAAGAAGAAGAAAAAGAAAAAAGTTGTTTGTAGCGTTTTAGTTGATAATGCAGTGAAACTCGGAAATAACGTAATTGATGGGACTCACTCCAATCTAGCGCTATTTCCAAGTTTACGCTATTCCCGATGTCATAAAGTAGTCGTTACAGGCTATTCAGTTGCTTGAAATAAGAAATAGAATGCATTTCCATTTCCAGAAGTCTGGGTGAAAAACAGTTTCTCTATTTCTGAGTTGACCTCTTATGACGTGATGTTCACTACTTTCATGCAAAATTCATTGACTCATATAAGGGCTGTGGAAACGGGGATTTAGAATTATTATGCTATTTTTGAGTGCACTGCTTTCGTTTTGTACTGAATTACCTGAGAGCAATAGACCCACCAAAATCAATCAAAACAAAACAGAAACAGGTAACCAGCAGAAACCAATAGTGAAATAAAGTGCCTATTATCAATACATCGTACGGAAGAAAAAATAACAAAAAAATAAAAAAAGAAATAAAGAAGCAGCTATAGAAAGACAGAAAGATAGAAAGAGAGGAATTCAACAGACAATGTGGAATAAGTAAGACCTATCATTGTTTGTCTAGCCTAGAATAACTCAACTGAGATTAAAAAGTCAGATACTCTTACTTTATCAAGATTACGAAGTTTCTTTTTTAAGAAACTGAGTAGTAGTTTGCGTGGTAGATGTATTTCGTACTAGACCAGGCATTGTGATTCGGTGCTGTTGGTTGTTTGCCCGAGTCTCGTTCATAACCAATATTTTTCTAAAAGTTTCCCCTTCTATCGCTTTCCTCTTTATTATCTGCACTGCGGTCATCTTGATAATTACCTGGCTCTTAGTTAATGTAATCTATTAATACCCTAGCTTCATATTATAGTCTAAAGATAATGAGGATATAATATAAGTTACTTTATAATGTGATATAGACATATATATTGAAAACAGAGATATATGTGAATTACATAGACAGTGAGAACTAAAGGAGAATCAGAAAGAAACTATTTGGATTCTATACATTATGAAGGTCAATAATAGGTCGACAGTAAGAAAGGTAAGAACTCTGTCCGAACTTGTCATGTCGATTAATTCTAAGCGTGCGTAATGAAGCATTAGCCACAATTGCAGGGCAAAAGGTCATGACTGCACTATCGCTTTAGACGTGTGATTGGCTAATAGAGAAATCAATGGAGATATAAGCTTATGTCAATTACGCATGGTAGTTGAGAATATTATTGAGACTTATACAAGTATGGTCCCGAGGAAGCATTTTTATAAAACCATTCCCTTAGACTGTCGCCATAGTGAAACTGGAAACATTTCTGTTGTATACGTAAGACACGAATGCGGTCAAAGTGATTTTTGTTCCAGGCGACAAGAAACTTGTTTGGAGTTGTTGTTTGTTTTTTTTTTTGTTCTACGCTATAGAAGGTGCATACTGTTATTATTATCGGCGAAAATGCGAGATCGGAGAAAACCTGAACATTTTTTTAAGTTTTCAGTTACTTATTAATAAACCCTATTCTAAGAAAGGAACATGGCCATAGTTATTGGCTAATAGAGAAATCAATGGAGATATAAGCTTATGTCAATTGCGCATGGTAGTTGTGAATATTATTGAGACTTTTACCAGTATGGTCCCGAGTAAGCACTTTTGTAATCATTATCAATGGATATAATATAACCATTTGGCTCCAGCTTTGGCTTTGGCCATAGTGAAACTGGATATATTTCTGTCCTATACGTAAGACACGAATCCGGTCAAAGTCATTTTTATTCCAGGGGACAGGAAACATGTTTGGATTTTTCCCTTTTTGCACTATAGAATGTGCATACTGTTATTATTATCTGTATAAATTAATGACAGGCCTGAGAGAAGCTGAACAATTTTTCATTTGTTAATTACTTGTTAATAAACCCTTTTGTACTAATCAGAAAAAAAATGATAGACTATCTGCCGAACATAACTCGACATCAACAGGTGTCAGCCATGTTGACCTATTATAAGAAAGAAACATGACAATAGTGAAACTTATTCCAAGTGACTGGAAACTTGCGGGGTTTTGGTTTAAATTTTGGAGGTCTAGACAGAGTCTATGACAATTATTGTTCACCCATGAAGAAGGCCATAGTGATGCTAGACAATTTGCTAGATAGATAAGAATTGCCAGATATTTATAGTAACATTTTAAAAAGGTTCAGATTACTTGGAACAACTTTCACTATGGTCACTTTCGTTTTTTGTTTCCAATAGGGTTATTAGCAAAATGCCAAACACCAGAAAAAGGCCGATCTTCATTATGGCTTCGCCCTTATTTACACCATCCTTGAGAGTTGAGGATAATAATAATAACTGTGACTTATATACACAAGAATGTTTGTGAGAAAGCTCTTTTATAACAGCTTTTTTATTTGCAAATTGTGCTAGAAGTGGATTATCAGTGGAGGAAAATGGTCGGCAATGCATCTGAAAGGGCACGTCATGGAAAATCAATGATTATTGCTAGAAAAGGTATTTCTATCATATCTCAAGAAAAGAAGACATCTATATACATTCTTGATTCCGATGAGAAAACAACCCAGGTTATGACAAATTTAAATAAGAAGAAAGAATGTAGTTATCATAGTTCTAATTTACATCGAATAAAAGCTAATATCATTGGAAAATCAAAACAAATGAACCAATAAGATGAAAACGCACAATTGTGTTTGATCAAGAACAAACAAGCAACCAAAATACAATTTACCCCCCCCCCCCACACACCCCCACCCCAAGCAAAGAAAATATAATAAAAGGAATAAATAACAATCAACAAAAAGAATGAAAAAGAAATAATAATTATGAATAAGGAAACGAAGTCGAAACCGGTGAACGGAAAATAGAATAACAACTGGACATTAAGAAAGGTGTGGTCAAATCAGCGTAAATAGAATGTAATACAACTCGAAGGCAGTTTAATTGGATTAATTAATCTTTTCATCAGTTGATTAGCAACTAATTATCTGCTCTCTGACCTTAATATGATAGACCTCAATAAGGTTTAATAATACTATAATGGAAACTGGATTTGGGAACCTCAGGCATTTAGAAACCCGGTAAATTGGCACGAAATACTAAACAACCAGTTTATTGTTATAAAATATAGTCATTTAAACTAACTAATATGGAAACCCGTACAATTTAGGGCGATTTCTAATCCACCAATGTGTGCCATTTAACGAGGTTCTTATTGATAGAGTTATTAAACAAAACAAAAAGCAACAAAATCTCGCAGAATAAGCAACGCGAAGAGTCCCAATGATGATGCAAATGAAACAACAGCTAACGCAGTTACTGAAGAAGTAGGAAATACTGATAACCATCGAATATTAGACAATGAATGCTTGTGATGACTACTTCAAGTCCACCATATTATATTCTCCAACCACTCCGTGAAATGATAAATACGTTTATTTTCAATTTAAAAAGCTTGAACGTATTTTTAACTACTATTGTTTTACATATTGTAATATGTACCGTACAGTTAATAGGGTGAAATATGACTGATTATTCTGTGCCATTATAAATAATATCATACAAGTTAATCACCGAATTCTGTATTTTTGATAGGATTGCATACTTTGACAGGACGTGAAATCATAGTACTGATCGAATAGTCTTTAAATTTCTAAATCAGTAAAGTTTATAAATTTGAGTATAACGTTTTTTAATGCTGAAAAGGAAGTTATTGAAAAGGAAAAATAAATACAATATTATTCGACAAAATGAGACTAAGCGAAGAAGGAGAACGTGTGAACGCAAAAAAATGAAGGCATTGACAAATTGGAAAAAACAAAAACCTGCAAACAACAGAAAAATAATCCTGCTCGAAGCCATCTTAACGAAAATAATCTCTTCTTAGACCGGAGTGTCAATATGACCAGTGCTTATCGCCGATTTCAAAGTGGTAAGTAGACGAAGATTTAGCACCCCCCACCTCCCGCCGCCCGGATCCTTTTCTCGGATAGGACTTCCTGGCTTTATTATTTCATTACATTGATTAGAAAGTAATCTCTCACTGTCTAAGTCTGACGAAAGGATTAACCCGAATCTGCCCACCTTTAAATCTCACACACTAGCTTCTAGAATTTGGTCACTTTCAGTAATCAACAATCACATTAGATGATCAAATTGAACGTTCATACTTTATAAAGTGATTAATTAAGAAGAGTGATTTAAGAAATACGAAGAATATCGCTCTGTCTCTCTCTCTCTCTCTCTCTCTCTCTCTCTCTCTCTCTCTCTCTCTCTGTGCCTATCTGTCTCTGTCTCTGTATTTCAATCTCTCTCTGCCTATATGTCTCTGTCTCTCTGTATCTCAATATATCTCTGTCTGTCTGTCTCTATCTCTCTTATTCTCTCTCTGTATATATTTCTGTCTCTTTCTCTCTGTCTATATATCACTGTCTCTCTGTGTCTCAATCTGTCCCTGTCTGTCTGTTTGTCTCACTCTCTCTTTCTCTCTCTATCTCTCTCACGCTCTCTCTCTCCCTCTCTCTCTATCTCTCTCGCACTCTCTCTCCCTCTCTCTCTCTGTGCATATCTCTCTGTCGCTTTCTCTTTCTCTCTATCTATCACTGTCTCTTTGTGTCTCAATCTATCCCTGTATGTCTGTTTGTTTCACTCTTTCTCTTTCTCTCTTACTCTTTCTCTCTCTCTCTCTGACTGTCTGTATATCTCTCTGTCGCTTTCTCTTTCTCTCTATCTATCACTGTCTCTTTGTGTCTAAATCTGTCCCTGTATGTCTGTTTGTTTCACTCTTTCTCTTTCTCTCTTACTCTTTCTCTCTCTCTCTCTCTGTCCGTGTCTGTCTCTCTCTCTCTCTTTCTCTCTTCCTCTCCATTATGTCCGTATGTTTGTTAATTTGAAGATAAAAAAGCATTTTTAAATGGATCAGTAAGTATAATTATGTTCGACAAGTTGGCTTATTAATCGAGAAAAAAGAAATTGCGAACGAAAAAAAAACAACAGCAACAAAACAACAACAATGGTATCAACAAAACAACGCAGTCGCACAATTTGAATGCATCTGTTTTTATGTTGACAGTTTCGGACAGAAATTAGTTTGAATACTCTTTGACGCGTACACCCATCAGGAATTCTCAAATTAGCCAAAGCGACGCAGTTGGAAAATAGGACGTGCCACCGTGATAAACATGGGCAAGTCAGGCCAATTAATATAATACCTAGGCAAGAGCGGCACCTTATTTCAGACGTGTCCATTAATTAGAATTACTTTATATTCCAGATAGCAGGTATTCAATTATCTAACCATAGAAAGAAGAAGAATAGAAAGAATGAGTAATTTGATTACATCCTCATCAATAATGCCCGGCAATAATACAATCAATTATTTCCATTGGTAGGCAAGCCATCGCTTGATTGAGCAGCTTATCGCGTGCAATCTGAGTTAGAATCCAGTGCAAAGACATATTATATCATCAAGCCTAGAGTAACTTGGCCAACGAGAAAGAAACTATTGTCATCGATCAATGAATTATAAAACCCATCGCAAACAAAACAACTTCTCAGCTCAGTTGCTAGAGGCGGTGTACTGCTGTGGTTGCAACGCAATGATTCCGGGTTCGATTCTCTCACACTCACTGACTACTGCGGTTTTTGCTTTTTGCCAGCTCAAGAACTTTTGCATATTTTACATCACTGAACTCAAGGGAAAAATACAGCATTGTCGCAAAAAATATAGGACTATAAAGAACTGACAGCTCTTCATTGTTATTAGTGCAAAAAGTGTCCAATACTTAGAAAAGCGCCACCTAGCGTTCAGCGTTCAACTGAAATGGTTGCTAGAGACGCTTGCA
>JAUEKR010440142.1:0-12043 GCA_031762895.1 Corambe burchi
TTTCGCCAAAATCTGGTAAACAAAGGAATACTGACGCTATCTTGCAGAGCTATGATAGCTAGGAGTTTCGTATATAATAGCTAGTAGACAAAAAGCGACGTAGTTTCGTATTACGCATATACGCGTAGCCCGCCACGAATGAGTTAAAGTTATAATAAATTGACCGTTTCATACATGCTCTATATCTGACTATTATACTTTCATTATGTAGTTTGGTTGCTGATCCGGATTCCCCTAGGGATATTATCCTTTCCCGATTCGTTAGAGTAGTGGTGTCTCATTGATGTGTATTTACACTGTATCGTTATTTCTTATCTGGTGTTTGGGACTATTCTTGATATATAATAATGTTTGCTCCATCTGTGGTACATATTCCTGATGTTTGAGATAGTGTATTTATTTTTTATGAATGTCTTAATATATGCAGTTGTTCTGTGTTGCAAAGATGGCAGTGCTTATCACCAACGTTATAGGGTTTAGATTATGATTTACCTGGGGTTTTCTTTTCTTTTTCTCTCCTACTTTTGTGGCACAAAATGGCTGCTCACCAGGATTTTTTTTGTTTGTCGCTATAACGTTTTATGATAATTCTCAAAATACTAATGATGTATTTTTAATGAATTTGGGGAAACCAAAGATTTTCAAAGCTAAAATGAATAACATTTAATTTAGGTTGTCCAGTTACTATAATGGTTTATTATATTAAAATCTCAATGTCTAGGTATAATATATGTTATGTTTTATGTGGAATATATGTGAAATGTGTATATTCTATGCAAACAGATGTATTTTAAAAAAAGATGAAAACTTTTGTATCGTAACTAGGAGATTCAATGTTTGCACTACCGCACACAAGTATTAAACACTCTATCCGACAACCTGTTAAAGAAGAAACACTAACACAAGTTGCAGATTGTGAGTTACTGTTGCTCTTTAACTTTGAGTTTTGAGCTGCGTATTAAGTTGGCTTTTTGAGCCGCCTATGAACTTTGTTGCCAATGTTCTTTGCCCTTTTTAGCTGCATATCAACTTTTTTTATTTTTCCATTTGAGCCGCCAATGAATGTTGCCCTTTGAGCCACCAAAATAAGAAAGTCATAATCATTAGGAATTCTTAGTTGTCATTTTGCCATTATGATGTAGCAACATTGTTTTTTTTTTGCTACTAATGAGAACTGTTCGATACGACAATTGCCTCACACCCTGTTTGATTTTCTATAAGACAAATGTTAATTGGCTTGTCTATGTAAACTTCTAAATAAATAAATTTTATTGTCAAAGGAAAATTATGATTTTTCATAATTTTTTCATGGAATTTATTCTTTTTTTTTTTTTAATGAATGAAATGAAAAGGAGAAAGAAAACCCAATAGCAAATGAAAGGAAGGATAAGAAGATGTTTTATTTTAAGGCATTTGTTAATTATTAGTTATCCTCAAATTAGGCTGATTGGAGTTTGTTTTTCTTTGTATTGCTGAGGTTGGTGTTATCTCTAAGTGGACTGTGTGTATGTGTGTGTGTGTGTGTGTGTGTGTATCAATTCCTTTCTGTTATAGGTTCTGATGGCTTGAAAAATTATCAACAAATTTTGCTTAGTATCCTAGTATAGGGAACTGGTAATTCAACAGGTTCTTTGGCTAAAGCTTGTGACTTGGTTGTTTGTTGCATATTATGTTATATTTTTATTATTCAATTTTTGAATTAATGTTTTCATGACCTGATTTATTTATAAGTTTATTATTTATTGGGTAGATATTTTATTGTTTGTGAATTTCCTCTTCTTTATTTTGCATTGCTTTATTTTATGTTATGAATGTTTACTTGATTTGTTTTGTTGATACATGTTTATTTGTGCTGCATATTTCTTTGCTGACTTATTGTTTAAGTTTGATCACCTATGTAATGCTTTATGATATTGTTTGTTTTGTTTTATCTTCTTCAAAAGTGAGAAGAGGTACTTACTTCATTTTATTTGAAAAATATTTTTGTATTTATTTGTGATGATTTTTTTAAATTTCATGTCATTTAAAAAAAAAATTCTATCCACATTGTAACCTCCTGATAATGACACATCTGAATAATAATAGAAAAAAAATGAATAACTACATTTTTCTATTGGTCGGAATTTTATTTTAGGGTATATATCACTAGTAATTTGTAGTAGTTGTAGTAATGAAGAACCACCAAGTAATGGCTCCTCTGGATAACCACATAATTCTGTTATCCTAAACCATGTTGTAGTCGGGAGGTACTATTGATTTTTGAATGTTCCTGATTATACATCTGTATTGCTTTTGTTTTTATGTTTATTTCATTTCCTCTCCTTTTATGTTCTCTTTTCAAATCTTTTCTTTGTTTTTATTTTTTTCCCCTCCTTTTTTTTTTTGTTTGTCTCTAAAGAAGCTGAAATAAGCGTGTGATAAGCAATTTGTGGTATTCGGTGTCCTTTCACCGATACCAAAAGTGTTAATTCTTTGATTTGAAATAGGGTATAGTATGACGATTCTTCTTCCCTTTTTACCTTTATTATTATTTTTTTTTTTTAATTTTGTTTTTAAAAAAATACTTTTTGTTTTATTTTATTTTATATTCAAATTTATAACCACAATACTCACTATATTATGAATGGTGGATGGCGTTGGGAATGAAACGGATTTTAGATTGGCATGTTACCGGTACTTACGGAAGCATGTTCTGTCTTTTATAAAGACTAATTCATACTGTGCCATCGGATATCTTAAATCTTAACATTCTTGACAACTTTGAAGAGAGTGTTTTTTAATTTTTTTTTTTAATATTTGCTTTTTTTTTTTATCACAAATAAGTGGAATTAATGCATAAATGCATAGAAGATTTGCGAAATGGGTCCCCCCCCCTAATTTTTTTATGAAGTCGACGATTTTATCAATTGCATTAATGTATTACTCATTGTTTCTTGATGTAGCGTTTTTGTGTGGCAGTGACAATACTTTCACTGTAGAGCATGAAAATCTAAAATTTGAAGAGGATTTGTTTGGTTTTATAAAAAATACTAATGACTTAACTTGTTGGCTGATTTTTATTATTATTTTGAACTCATCTATTTTAGATGCATGACATTTTGTCTAATAATAGTTATTATGGTTTTCCCCGTTTCAGTTCTATTTATTTTGATAATAACTCAACATTAATTTGTTGTTTCAAATATTTTGTTAAGGATTATGGCATATAATGTTGTTCTGATTGATAGTGGTCCTATTTTTTTATCGTTGCGTTTTTTTATATATATAAATATATTTTTTTACTCTTTGAAATGAACAACAAAACAAAAATGTTTGTTCGGATTAGTGCCTCCTTTTTTTTCTTTCATGTATGTTTTTTAATACATTATTTTTTATTAATCTCTTTAAATCAATGTTGTTGGTTTTTTTAATTATAGACCTATTTTTAAGAAAAATGAAACATCGAAAGTTTTCTGGTTTTTGTTATTTTTTAAAAATCTTCTTACAAGTTACTTTTCCCCCCCTTATTGTATTTTTTTCAGTCTTATTTTTTTTTCTCTAATTTTTTTTAATTTTGAAAGAGCTTTGGAGATGGGTTTCAATTTGGAGGAATGGAAATTATTAAAGTAATTGATTTGATATTTTTTTGGCTTAGTCCCTTATGTGCACAGCGTTTTTAAACAATCAGAAATTGTATGTATATATTCTATTTAATGATATGAAGAATTATGCAGTAATGGATCAGTGAAATATAAAAAACGTATCCATTTTATTGACCATTCATATCAGCTAGGACATCTCATTCTGCTAACAAACCATATCAGACTGAACATGTGGTAGAAGAGGTAGAGGTAAGAACGCTTACGATCCCATCCCCACCTCTATCCAACAGCTCTCTTCATTACCATGCTAGACCATGCCAGAGTTCACTCCCCTTTTCTCATGCTTAAAGCACTGCACTTTCTGACTTCCTTCCGCCTTTTCCTCCCCCAGGAGTCACAATACAAAATGGCAACTTCGCTCTTCCAATCTGTCAACTGCATCACCTTATTTCCTATTCTCGTTGCAAAGCCTACTTTTTCTTTATTTATTTAGGTGCTCGATTGACTTTGTAATTTGTAATAGAGACAAGCTCTATTGGGGTGAGGGAAGGTTTGAAGTTTGGTTGTATAGTTAATTTTTCTTCTTGAAATCAATACAGTAGAACACGAAAGTTGTGTACTTGGAAATTGCGTAAGAATTCTAAATCCTTGTTTTTCTCTTCTTATTTGAGTCAATAAATTTAGCATGAAAGTAGCATACAACCCATAAGAGGTCAACTCGGAAATAGCATAAGTTTTTTCACCTAGCCATCTTTGGGCTATTTGTTTTTCATGTTTATGATATTATTCGACATAAAATAGTTTTAAAACGCAGCGCAAACCAAAACAAACACTCAGATTTTTCTTGACGCTAATGATTGGCATTTGTCAAGAATGGGTCATATTAAAGAAATAGTAACAGATACTCAGTAGAAACATGTTTAAATTCTTACTTCAAGCAAATGAGTAGCCTATCATGACTATTTCATGACCTTGGGAATAGCTTAAACTCAGATATATTGTAAAGTTGGAGTGAGTTATTAAATTATTTCCGAGTTCCATAGTTCTGGTTATCTGAAGATGTTGCAATTTACGTAAGATCTTACTTCAGAAGTATGTTGAAGCTGTAACATGTAATTTTACATGGAAAAAATTTTTCTCTCACTATAATCGTCATTAAGTACATGATGTGCTTAGATTTTGAGATTATTTTGGTATATTATATTTTGTATAATCCCCGGTTTGTGCTGATAGTGCTGTAATGCTTATTATCTTCACACTCAGCATTCAAATACTGTCTCAACTTCTTTTGATTGAGTTAATTGACTCAATTATGTTTGAGTATTACTGCTGACTTGGTAGACATTTTCCAAATTTTATTTGGGTTGTAGGATGTAAACACAAGGCCTCCTAGTTTTGTGTCCATATCCGAGTAGACTAGATAGATGTCAGATTCTGCATATCCTAGTATCAGTTCAGAGGTGTGGAAATTGATCAACAGATTGTCAGAAAGTTACATCCAACCTGATTCGAATCTGGGTTGTTTGACTCAGAAGCGCATGTTGTGCAACTTCATAACAACATGACACCTCAATTTTAAACTTATTATGGATAAATTATATATGTATAATCGAAAATCTACACATAATGTTTGCGTTATTCTAGTAGTTATTAAGCCTGATATTCGTTGTACTTGGATTGGATGGAAAAAAGGTGCGTCAAGTCTTTCCTACAGAGTGAACTTTGCTCTGGTAACCAGCGTGCTTAATCAAAAATTATTTAATTGCATCTATTTGATATTTATTTATATACAAATACTAGATCTAGATTCCTCTGTTAACTGATGTGTTTTAACAACTATAGTCTTCCTTTATTCAACTTTGGTGTTATTTCTGATCTTTAATGACATGCATGACTCACAGTATAATACTATACATATGATATGTAGCACTCCTTTCGCTTCAAACCTGATCCTAAAGCAATTATTTACCAATATTTTCATTATAATCGTATATATGAACATAGACAATGCATAAAAAACACTTGTCCCCGTATGCATAACTCCCCTTTTCCTCATCCTTATTTGACAACATATATACACATGATGGTAACAATTGTAATTTTTATGGCTTTGACATTTTTAAATATCCTTGGAATTTTGTGTAATTATAAAAATAATATTGAAAAATAAAACAATAAATAAGTACAAACGCATGAAATAGCTTTACAAATTTGATTTTGTTTTAGATTTTTCAAGTGATTTACTTTGGTGTTCGTATTTTCAAACAATCATAAACACAATTCTAAAAAGTAGCGATAAAAACTTATGTAGTTATCATATAACTATGACCATCAACATAACAAATCCAATAGAATTTTAAAAAAAGGATTATATTTGCGTTTCGTTTTTTCTTTGCTTATTTAAACAAATTTTTTTTGAGCAATGAGTATTGTTTTGAACATATGTTAAAAGAATAATTGAATTAACTTAAATCAAAAACCAAACAAAAAAAAATCAAATAAAAGCCGTTTTAGAAATTTAATTTTCTGCGCATCTATCACGGTAAGGTTAATTAATTTCATTGGTTGTAAGAGTGACTCCTGTCTACACCAGTACCTACATGCATACATATCTCTCTTTCATTTCTTTATTTGACTTTTGCCTCATTTGCATCCACACACAGATTTCTTAACATTTCTCTTGTTATATATATATTTTTTTTAAATGATTGAATACACACTGTCTCATTCTCCTAGTAATTTCATTTATTTTTTATTTTTAAGAGACCAGGTCATGATTTAAGTTAATAATTCATTGAATAGTTGTAGTTATTAATTCTAAAATGGTAAAAAAAAAACACAAAGCAGGCTTAATTGGTGAGTTAATGAATTGATATATTTCTTACCAATTGACTTCCTCAAGCCGAGATCCTAAAAAGCCCCCAAATAAAGTTATCAGATATAGTTAATTACTATTGTCAGTGCCAAGTCACTCCGATAATTTAGAATGGAATTTGTATTCAAAACTCTGCTGCTGAGCTTGGTCTTGTGTTAGCTGTTGACTTAGAATGCACTGTAAACATGAAACAATGGAAGCTAAAAGAGGACAATATCTGTGGTAGATGCCACGCAGCTCCAGTGACCACAGATCACATTGTGCTACAGTGCCCCAAGAGAAAACTATCTGGCGGTTACAAAATGGTTCACAAAACCAATGATCTTTCTTTTTTAGTCCACAGATGGTTGTATTATAATTTGAATTAAGAATATTTTTACCACCTTTCCATTTCAAAGTTTATTCCTATTCTTTGATTTTGTTTTACACTTAAAATTTACCTTTCATTTGTTCATTATTATTATTATTATTTTTTACACCTGATGTAGATTCAGGTTTAAGGAAGATAAAAACACAAAACAATAAGATTAATTTAAGAGCGTTTTTTTATTTTCTCTCTCTCTCCATTTTTTACAGTATTAATTTTGGTTTATTAATTTTCTATGAAATTGTTTAGAATTTATCCTTTTCAATATTGTTCATCAATAAAATAACAAATAACAAAACATCTAAAAGGGATATACACAGTGTATATTGATAATATAAGTGTGTAAAACATAAATTAAAACTTGGACCCCGCCCCACCTACCCTATCCTCCCTACAAAAATGCTCTTTTCTTCATTGTTACTTTGCTATGATGCTTTACTATTTCAGGCTTTATATAGTCAGCTACATTTTTATCATAAAAATAATTTCTACATGAAAAAATCACTTCGACTGTTTCGTTGAGTAATGGTACCTATTTGCTCCACTATCGACTTGATCACTAGTGGATTGGACTGTAGATTATAGTCTGGATTTAAATTAAATAACAGTAAATGATCATTTAGAAATGTGTCTTGAATTTTGAGGGGTGTGGGGGGTGTTTAAATATATTATAAATGTAATACCATTGACAAACTTACTTCTTCTTAATCAATCAATTCAATTTTAAGTTTTATCACTATAAACTTGTACACAGTCTTTTTTTCTTAGTTAGGTAAGGTAAATTTAATTTCAATTTCCATGAATTTTTCCCGAGGTTTTGTGATTAATTTTATTTTAAATTTATTTTTCATAAGCTTCTTACACTAACCTTATTTTTTTATATTTTTATTTCCCTACTGTCTTGGGAATTGTTATTGAATGAAACTTTTTAGTTGAATGTTGAAATTGAATTTTGACTCATCTAAAACTGCATGAAATTAACGGTTGTCAATTACAATTTTGTTGTTGTCTTTTTATGAGGAACTTAAAAGATTATTTTGAGTGAGAGTAAAAGATATATTTAAGGATATTGAATTTTCTTTATATTATATTATGAATTTTCAATTATTGCTTTAAAAAAAAAAGAGATTGATAATTTAGTGATTGTTGATATTAAAATTCTAATTGCTTATGATAACATGTTAATAGTGCAGTTGAATGTAAGCTTTAATTTGATTTTGATTATAGTAGTTATTTCTTTTTAACGTTTTTTGTTGTTGAAAATCAATAATAATCATATTTTACAAAGATTGCTTATAGTCTTTAAAAGATCACTTCAAATTATGTATGTTGCATCATAATATTCTTTCTCATTTTTTATTTTGCTTTTTTAAATTTCAAATAGAATTATGTTTACCACAAATATGTGTTGATTAATGATCATATGATTTTATTTGAGTACTTTAGTTTGCCGTTTTGCACTTACGGATGTGATAAACTAACTTTGTTCTTTATATTTTCATTTTACAGGTGGATTTGCTTTCTCACAAGAAGAGAACGGAGCTGTGAATCAGGTAAATCTTGGTAGATGATTATTTTTACTTAAGCTCCATATTCACGCCCAGTTGTCTTTATCCAGGGAAATGTGGCTCTATGGTCTAGTGGTCAAGCACTCGACTTATCTCTCGTAACTGAGAGTCATCTGTTTGGATCTGCTTAGCAGCAACATAAAGTTGTGTCCTTGGGAAAGGCTCTTAACACATTTTTCCCCCTATTTATTCTTCTGCATTGAATACCAGACCATAGACAGCGATTGATTGACAATGACGCACCGTTTTGGTAGCTCTTTTGTATGTTCCTCAAGAGTTGAGGTGTTAGGACTACTGGGGCACCCAATGTAAAACTTTCAGAGCTATACAAATGTTCACCAAAATTATAACATTTTAAGATATTTTAACCTATATTTGTCTTATACAAATGCAAACAAACAAATGGAAAGGTAAGCACAAGCCTTTCGGGTATTGCTGGCTCTTAAGAAATTGGTATACTCTATGTCATTAGTGATTCAAATCTGTGTTTTCATTACATGGTTTTTATAAGAATAACATACAGTAAAATCTGGTTATATGACATCAAAGTAGGGCCATCATGTGAGCCTACCTCTTAGCTATTCACGGAAGTTTAAAAAAAAAATGCCACTAATATTCATCCCCGAAACATATTCGTCTTTTGGTTTTTCACCGTAAACCGAGTCTCGCCGGAAGTCCAACGCGGCCAATGTAAGCAATTAGTGTAAATAACTTTGCTCAAGGGTTAACTACAATGCCTCCACCGAGGATCGAACCAGAAAACCCTTCGATCCATAGTCCAATGCCTTAACTACTCGGGCACCGTGAAGTATAAAAAAAAGTTTATTTACTGTGTTAGTCTACCATTGTTATCCGTAATTATCTTCATAACATCAGATTCATGGTGATCTCAAGGTTAACGAAGCAATGAGCGTATATAGCTGTATTTTATTTTTTATGTGAAATTCAATTCAATTATATTGGTATGTTTAACTTAGTTTTAAGGATGTATTTTTAAAATTTTATTCTTGAATCTGAATACTGTTTAGACTTTATTTCTTATGAATTAAAACTTTATATTATATATAAAAATCTATCTAGATGAATCATTTTAATATTTAGTGTGAAAATTACTATTTATTTCTTGTAAATTAAAGCAAGTTGTTGACATCTGTTGGTACCCAATATTTTTACTTTGTCTCATGACGGAGGAATGGGAAAAAAATACATCGTAGTTTTGTTTGTTATTCAATAAGAGCTATTTTGATTTTTTTTTAAATATATTGCCGTGTTTTTCCCCCTCCCCACAGGCTGAGTATATCCGTGCCTACGACTCACGTCGTGAGAAACCAGAGGGCTTCTGAATTAGCTTGGCGGCATTTTGTGACCAATGTTCTGGAATGCCTTCACACCAGACATTGAATTGTCATTACTATTTGAAGCGGAATACCAAAGTCACAGGAATATTGGATCTCTTTTATCATTGCGGGAGATGATGTTGATATAATGCAGGCTACATTATACATTATATTATTCTCTTGTCAGTAAAGCCTCCCTCCCAGTAATTAAATTTAATCCGTTGCATTTTTTAAAGAACGTAAATACCATTTTATTTCTTATCTTCAAATTTGTTGTTTTAATCATTGTGATGTTTGACTTTTTAAAATTTATTTATTAGTGTTTTAAAACTGATGTACTTAAATATAGATTATGAATGATAAAACAAATAATTGAAGATAAAAGTGGTGAATTGTTCTTTTTATATTCATATTTGTTTTTTTTTGTTCTGTTTAGATGTTGTGTCTACAATTTTTATCTTGATGATAATAATTGGGTTTGTTGCGGTTATCTTTTTTTTTTAAATGCATGAATGAATTTTTTCTCTCTATCTCTCTCTTAAGTGTTTATCAACTACATTCCATTATCATATTTACAGTCGACTTTTCTTGTAGTAAACTCAGATGGTAATGATTTTCAGATGTAGAGATCCTTTTTTTCTTGGAATGGCCTGTATACATCAATACAGAATATGACGGTTGTAGTGAACTTCAGATGAAGCAATTCGATTTTCTTGTCCTCCAACGACATCACTGCATGAGTAGTCGACTGTAGTTTGTTTTCTTTCTGTTGCCTGTTAACTGCATGCATTGATTTGAACTTGTCATTTGAGAAGTTCTTTGTTTTTGTTATTACTATGACTTAGGTTGTTAAAAAGATGATGTTAATTTGATAGATTTAGATTCTAGCGAATTTTGCTAACCTAGATTTCTATTGATGTATTGATTCTAGCGGATTAGGCTAACCTAGAATTCTATTGAAGTGATTAATTTCAGTTAGCATTTTCAGAATTTAGAATAATGATCTAACCATTACTGATGTAACTTAACTGATATTATTATACCTTTCTTCTTGAATATATAAATTAATATATGCATTTATAATAAATTTCTAATTATTATGTTTAATGTTTTTATGAATTGGTTGTGACATATATTGTCATAGAGACTTGAACAAATCCTATTGATATCATCACCTCAGTATAAAATTGTGAAAATGATGCACAGAGAAGTCTACTGCAAATTTCTCTCCCCATTATTTGTTTTGTTTTGTTTGTTGTCCTGCTATTCATACAATATTAGATTTGTGAATGGCTTTCTTGATTGTTGAATATCAGGTATTTTCAATATTTAAGCTATATAATAGTAAGCTCTGATTGTATGTGATTATTGTTGGGTTTTTTATATATTTTTATTATTATTATTATTATTATTATTATTATTATTATTATTATTATTATTATTATTATTATTATTGATTTTTGCTCCGTTTGACCGATTTTCTTTACTAAATGGAGGAGATGAGGATTTTATATTTAGAGGAGTGGGTTGATTTTTCCTCTCTCTTTTTCCATAATTTATTTTCCTGTATTGAAACAAATTGCTCAAATTCCATTTACTTGTGGATATTTTTGCCATGGATTTTGGCTTGATAATTATTTTTTTATCATATCATATGTTATCGTATAGTTGATTGTTTATTAAAAATAATTATTTTATTAACATAATATAATCAGGATAAACAGTCTGCTATATATAAAATTAGTATTTATACTAATGAAGTTGCATTTAACATGTAATGATCCATTCTTTGAATTTGGTTGTGATTTACTTGATATTCTTAATTTATTGGCACATTTTACGACTTCAGTTTCTTCCTTGAACACCCATGTATAAATTTTTTGGCTTTAATTCATTTCATTGTCAAATTAAATTTGGCACTTTTATTAATCATATATTCTCAAGGTGTCTTTATTTAGTATCTTATGATTTGAGATTTTGTAAATCTAGAATCCAATTATATTTTAGTTAATAATTACACAAACATTAATGATACTTAAGTACAGTCCAGTCAACATAATTTGAAATTTGATTAACCGAATTTCTTTTTATTCGAATTCTAACAGTCATCATTCTCTTTATTCGAAGTGCAAGTGCTTGCCCATCCCCTTTCCGGCCCACCCGCCCTCTCTCTCTCTTCCTTCTCGCGCTATCATCACTAGGGCCCACACAGCATGCATTGATAGCTACATTGTACTCTGCTATAGTGTAACTTGTGACGGCCAGGGCACAGCCTTCGTGTGCTATACACTGTACGTGTTTAGCACGCGTTGGCC
>JAUEKR010440253.1:0-12039 GCA_031762895.1 Corambe burchi
GCATTCACTATTTTAAACCCACCTGAACATTAAGTAGTGTATAGAGTGGAATATGCTTATTGAGTAGTGAACTCGTTTGTCTTGCAGCAATTTTTGTATGTAGCGATCCTTTTTTTGATGTAATCGCCCCTTTACCTTTACCCCAATGTTAAATTTGACGGTTGTTGTGGACTCGTGATGTAGTATACATATAATGTGCTTATATGAAGTTTTGATCTCCCTTATCCACAGTTGCCTGCAAGAGAACAATGCAAACATAACAGAAAAAGGAGCTAGAGTTATTCTTTGTCCATTAATGTTAGTTTGTTGGAAATAATTCAAAATGGGTAAAGATCAAGATCTCTTGGATGCATGTCGTACTGGGAATGTCACAAGTGTCAAAAAACTTCTCGCAGCAAAACTTGAGAACCGATCAAAAGGTGGAGGAGCACTATCCAGTTTCTCAAAGAGGTTTGGACTTATAAAGCATGATGAACAAAATGATCACATAATAAATAAAATAAGTATTTAATTCAATTATCCTTAATATTTACCTTAAATCCCTAATTTTGAGGACATGGATCCTTGATATTTGGTTTGAGAAGTTCGCAACCCCTCAGTATCAAAAAAGGCTTTAATTGTGAACAAAAGATGAGTATGATTCCATATTTTCTTTTCCTATTTATTTTTCTCTTATTTTCTCTCTTTCTTTCAGCGTCTCTTTCTTCCAAATTCTTTTTTCCGTCATTCTTTTTTTTTTTATCTCTTCTCCTAACCAACCATTTTTTTAAAAACCTCTGTTTAAAATCAGAAGGTATTTTGTGTACAGAAATGTTATTATATACTAATAAAATAAAAGCACAGCATCCTTTTATTGATTAAAATGTATTGCCACGCAGTACATCATAATTTGATAACTATTCGGTTAGATACTTGCCTAAAAGTTGATGGTTAGAAATTGAATTTAATGTACGTCCATTCATTTTAATGCTCTTTGGTAAGCTCAGTTGAAAAGTAAATATTATAATGGGTGTTCTCAATATTACTTAAAATTACTATGATTTTTCATGGATGAGAAGCTTTATTACAATTACTTCATTGAACTCTATAGAAACATGATTGATGGATGTTATGACGGCTCTTTCTTGTTTGATAAATTGTAACTTAAATGTAGCTGGTATGCTTCATATCAATGTTTAGTTAAATGGTATAGTAGTGTCCACCTAAATGCCCGGTGCTCGGGAAGCAGAAAAAAACGGGCATTTAGGCGGAGCGGGCATTAAGTCGGAATTCCGATTGGTAAGGAAGGAAGTGACCATTTCTAAGTAATCGTTCCTCAAGAAAAGCGGACATTAAGGCGAAACGGGCATTTAGGCGGACACTACTGTATTGTATAAAAATAATAATATTGCAACATTCGTCAAATGATTTGTTTGTGTGGCATATATCTAAACTTTTATAATATTTTATGATAAAAACAATTTAATGGAAGTATGCTGTGCTCTTATAATAAATACATTCTATGTTTTGAACTAATGTTCTAGATTCTTTGTCTTGATTTTGATTAACCAAAGATATCGGATATTTTTCTGCAGTTTGATGAGCAGTCTGAAATGTGCCAATGTGAACTGTGCAGACATAAGCGGAGACACTCCTTTACATCTTGCTGCACTGAATGGGCACAAGTAAGTCAGACTTACCAACCAGTATAATTTTGAGTATTATAATATGCGCTCTGGTTGAAAATATGCAAATATGGGTATTTTTGTTAAAATATGCATTGTTGATTTGGTGATTTTTGTCTATAACAATCATAAAACTACTTATTCTTTGTGTAGTAATATCAGTTCCAATAACACTTGTAGAACTGATGAACATATATAGAAAAATTCTACTTAATAATAATAATATTCATAATAAGTTTGTAGTATTATATAACTGTAATATAGTATACACCTTAAAACAATGATATGATGTGTATATTCTTCTAGGGAGATTGTGAGCATGCTATTGGAGTGTGAAGCTTCCTCCAACATTTTAGACAGTCAAGATTGTTCTCCTCTGCACTTGGCCGCCTGGAATGGACACACAGACATTTGCAACCAACTGCTGGCCTCAATAGACGATCACTCTCTTACCAACTTGCAGGTCTGTCACTGAGTGCTTTAGTGATAATAAGCAACATATATATTCATTAAGATGACTCCAACATAGACAATACAGAAAAGAAGGATGAGGATGTTTTAAAAGAAAAAAATCTTGGGTATATATATTAGACTTAAACCCGCTACCCACAGAACTGAATCACCTTGCCAAGTAAGAAGGGCATATATCTACGGCCTAAGCTACCCAGTTACCTTAAAAAGAAAACCTTGTAACCTAGATATAGTAGGTTATACTTTATTGACCTAGTTTAGTAATTGGGTTTAGTCTAGACCAAAATGATAGCTCCTACTTACTCATGCCGAGTGCATTAGTGGTTGTTAATGTCTCTCACTGGCGCAAAGAGTCTGGGTTCAAAATACAGTATATTTGATTAGAAAATGTTTCTGTATCAATACTTTTTTGTCAGCTGTGGGATTTTATGATTGTTCATTGAAGATGACTGTTGTTGTCAATCATATTCTTTCAGCTCATATTGGATTTTCGGTCTTGTGGAGAATTCTGATGAATTACTAGGGTTACAATCTTTATGTTTTGATCTTGTTTTTATAAGGGAAAAAAGAGAATCGGTTGTATAAGTTTCTTGTATGCACTCTGACTTAACTATTGCAGTTTCTTTATTCTAATATGCAAATGTGATCATGTTTATTTTTATGCATCTCAATTTGAATTTCATTGCTGTTTTCAGACTCGCGATGGAAACACTGCTCTTCATTTTGCTGCTCAACACGGACATCTCAATGCGCTATGCTCTCTGTTACAGGTTTGGAGAAACCAATGTGTATTAATTATTTATATTTAAGTGTTTTTATTGTCTTCTGTTATGCAATCAATCTACCAGCTTGTTTGTGATATCAAGTCTTTATAAATGGTGGTAATTCTTCAGGATACATTTTATAAGAAAAGTTAGATGTATGTTCTCAAGAAAAAAGATTTTTAGAAAGGTTGTCACTTTACATTGGTATGACTGCATTTGTTTATGTAGAAAATGGCAACCATACTAGCTTTATTCATTGTTATTATATTTTGTTTCTTTTTCTTTAAAAATGTCAACCCTTTTACTACTACTGCTGGCTTTATTCATTTATCATTCATTACTGACATGTATATTTTTCATAGAAAGAAAATAAATAGCAGCCTGACTCGTTCATTTTTATTTGCATGCATATTTCTAAAAAAATGGTTGCCCTTCTATCTATAATAATTGTTGGTTCTATTTTAGAAAAATGGTAACCCTACAATACGTAACCTTGAGGACCTTTCACCCCTTGACCTTGCTGCTCAATATGGTCGACTGGACATTGTCAAACAGCTGGTCACTTCTCATCCAGAGCTCCTTGTCCAGCAATCTTGTTCTCAGACACCTCTACACCTGGCTTCTCGCAGTGGTCATCGTGCCATTGTGCAATATCTCCTTGACAATGGTTTTCCCATTGACGCTACGGTAAGAGGGATATTTGTTCATTCCTCTAAACAAACTCTTAGCTGTAGTTGGCTCTAAAATACAACACATCCTATATTTTATTTAAAATAGATAGTCCTTCCTCTAAAAGACTTGGCTATCATTAACACTAAGATAAAACAGAACGAATCATTTATTTATAAGAGTATCAAAATGCCACCGTAGAGCAGGATGAATAAATAGAATATTTTATTTATAAGAGATATTCCATTTTCTTTAAGCCATCTTGGCTATTGCTAGTTGTAAAATAAAATACATCCAGTCATTTAGTTTGAGCAAATGTTTCTTTTTTTAAACTGAGTTTGTCGTTGGTAACACTAAGATAAAGCATGTCTTTGCTGTTAATCAGAGATGAGATCTGGATTGGGAATGTGGTAAATGAGAAGGATAAATTCATGGATATGTGTTATCAGGAAATTTTTGATCCTGTGAAGTGAAGAATATTATCATTTTTTGTTATTCAAATATCAGAGCTGGTCCACTCTTGTGATTTTTTTCTTAAGTCTATGTTGTTGTTTTTTTTTGTAGACTAGGATTAAAACATGGAAACTAAATAAATACACAAATAACAAATAGAATAATCCCATGTGTATCATACACACTTAGCTTTATTCACCAAATCCTATCGAATCCAGTGTAATTGCTATTATATTCTTCTTTTTGTAGATCCTGAGTTGTATTAAATAGATAGGATAAGAAAAAAAATATATATTAAAAAAAACACAATGTACAAATAAAAACAATACCTAGTTTTGAATAAGATAATATAAATCTTCTTAAGCATCCTTATTATCCTCTGAATTTTGAATTTATGCATGATGGTGTAGATAATGATAATATATTTATAACTGGAATGCATTTGCTTGTTGGTTTATTTATATTTATTAATTTAATATTATTTTTAGTATATAGATGGACAAAATAATCTTAATTCAATATTATAATAATGCATAGAATATGATTTGTCTTTAATTGAGGTAGATTATAAACTAACCTTGACATAACATTAATAAATTAATTGTAGTATGATGTTTTATTTTGGCAATATAATTTTACATTTAGAATAGTCACCAGCCTACCGAAGCCCTTTTTTCGGTTGTATTCCGTCCAGCTTCAGTAAAACATTTGGTATATTTGTGATAGAGTCAGAATTTTTTCTCTTTCTTCATTTCAATTTGATAGTGACAACATCATAACCAGGTTATCTTAAAATTATACTAGTCAGTCTGGTCCTCTCATTGTAGTTGTGCGATTTTGGAAAATACCAGTGCTGATATTTTTCTGCGGATTTACTGATTTCTGCTTTTTTCCTTTTTGAAATATAACACAACAAAACAAATTATCCTCGCATCCATGCAGAAGCTGCTTAAAAAAAAAATCCTAAAACAAAGTAAGAGAAGTAAACATTTCAAATGTTCTTTGTTTCAAATGCATCTTATGTGTAATAACTCATACGTACAAGCTAACATTTGTTGAACATTCGTTGTATATTTACAAATAAATTACCTTTCCTTGTAATGCATTTTGGTATGATTTTAACATTTGTTATGTATTTTAAGTAACAATTAGCGAAATGCCTTTGTTTATTATTACTGTTTTTCTAAGTATCTGGGAATATTGGTGATGTCAAATGAATATAATGAATTATAAAAGGTAGCTCTGAATGATCCTATTCATTGAAAGAAATCATTTACTATTTGATAAAAAATAAAATAATTACATTTCAGAGTATTAATGAAGCTATGCATTTTGTGTTCGTTTCATTATTAACCTCTTTATGTTAGGGATTCTAAACATTGTAAAGAAATTATTTTTGCTATAGACTTTGAATCAGTATTATTTTTATTTCAATGTTATTCTATTCATTGTAACGGTTTTATCTAATTTTTTTTATATTTTAGATTATGAAATTATTTGCATGTGTGATTGTTTTGATTTAAGTTCAGTGATATTTTGACAGTTTTGGTGGTTGATTGTGTTGGATTGTTAATTGATTTGATTGTATGGTGAATTGAACCCTTTCCCACTTGTCTATTTGCCTGCTTTGCCGTGTAACCACTATTGTACTTGTAATGGGATTTGCAGACCGAGAAAGGGACAGCGTTGCATGAGGCATCTAATTTCTGCAAACTGGACGTCATCAAACTCTTACTTGAAAGAGGTAACATTGCACTACTTTGTTTGTATGTGTTGTGTCCAATTGATTTATGTAAATACATCAATGTGTTGTCTTGTGGCCATGAGTATTGACCTATATTCTTTATACGAGTCGACATATTATAAATCAGATGGTATTATGTTTAATTGCTCTACTTTATGTAATATAGACTTCATTTCAAAGGTATATTTTTATATTTATGTTTACAAACCCACAGTGGCATGCTTTTGTGTGTTAAACAATATTATTACAGTTAGTTTTGTTTGTTGTTTTATTCTCTCATATAATATATAGTTTTAGTCTACATTTTGTTGTTTTCTCTCACTTTTTTATATGAAGCTCTGTTTTATGTTTTGTTTTCTTCTCTTAAATCTTTGAAACACTTGACTTGACCTAATTGTGGAATAATTCAAATTGACTGTGTCATTAGCATGTATGATACATTTGTAAATAGCAATTCTACTATAAAGTCTTCTTTATGATCAATTCAGTGGGACCAGAGATAAAGGTAATATTAAGCGAGGATTTTCTTACCCGATAGGACTGTGATAATCATGTGATTGAAATTCATTCTATGACTTCAATGCAATGGAAATGCTTTCCGTATATTTATAGCTACACAGATAGACTTTGAAGTGTGAATAATATACTAGTTTAATCCATTTATAGTCATAGGGGTGATGGTACTGTATGCATTCTGTTCACCATGAGGACGGTTTAATCATATCATATAGCGTGAACTGTATAGAAGCCGGGGTTAGTACATGAAGGAGAGGAAATATGTTGCAGTGGCCAGTAAGAGTTAAGAGTTTGTTTATAACAATTGTGTCTGTGTTTAGACACTTTGGATTAATATTAACTAGGATTTGATTTCTGATCTTTTCAATGGAAGGATAAATATTTGGCAATCTAGTTCGACCGTCCTCTCCCCCTGGCAACCCCAGGCCCCGGTCGATCCGTTGACCTCACTAAACCGCTTAATCAAAAGAAACGATATGCGAACTCTGCAAAGGGCAGGGATGTAACTTAACCAGGCTTTATATAAGGAAAAGTAAATGGGATAGAGCTGAGATTTTGTTTTAATTGAGTTTATCTTATGCAAATTTTAATGTTTGTTACATCTTTTACTTCTTCACTATATATATATCATGTCTACAACAAAAATATTTTGCATGTGATGAATGTTCTAATATCTAAATAATAATTGCCATTCAATAGTCTAATTCTAATTGATATTACTTTATTGGTATTTTTCTAATGAATTAATGGCATTATGTGTTAGCATGCTACTAAAAGTATATCTTTCACTCAGTGTACATCTCATTTTCCCTTTGGCTTATCACCATTTTTTAAATAAATATTCAATCTCCAGATCTCACATCACACACTCATTCATTGTGAGTTTAAATTATTAACTTTGTTCTTTATCTCTTTTTCTAAGGATATGAACATTTCTCTTTTTTTTTTACTTCTTGATCATTAGCTTAAAGAACACCTTTGTTATTGTTTTTTATTCAGCACAAATCCATTTTTAAAGCACCTCATGGAAAAGTTTTGGAATGATAGTTTATATCAAGTTTTTAATTTTATTTGCTGAACATAAACTGGGTTTCTTTTTCTTCATTCTTTTGAATATTTGTTTGCTTACTGTTATCATTCATTTTTATTATGAATATACCAATTTGGAAAAGATATAAATACATATGAGTTGTAGATGAACATATTTCTTCTATAACATCATTCTATAGGATAATAATTTTATTTTTAATTGATCGATTTATTATTATTTTTTTATTCATTTTAATTCATCAAATTTCTTCTTTGAATAGCTAATTTTATTTCCCTGCACTGCATAACTTTGTGTCTAATCATGTTGTGTCTTGTAAGTTTTATATTATAAGCTCGAGTCTACTATTAATGTTATTTCGCAATTTTTTTTTTTCAAAGAAGCAAAATTTTTCATCATGACCTTTTTATATGACATTTTTATTGATTAAGCTAGGAGGGGAGGTTTTGTCGTTAGTTGTTAATTATATAAAGATGTGAATCTTCCTCTGGCCTATGGTAATTCTTATTTTTCTAGTTTCCCTTTTTCTTCTTTTTTTTCTTCTTGCAAGATAGCCTTGTAATTTTTTTTCTTGAATTATATTTTCATTACCTTACAAAGTTTGACAAAATGTGTTGTTTTGTTTTGTTATATATGTTTTTATTGAGTTTGTTCATACTTAATATTATATATATCAGGACGAATAATTAAAATAATTGGAAGCATTATGTTGTATTTAACATAATTATTGTGACAATTTCCTGAGAAGTCAGAATTTGACTTAGGTTTACAGTGTGAAATGATTTCCTTCGATTTGCACCATTTCCGTTTATCATCACTGCTCAGGGATAAATTGTTTTTATCCAATTGCCATTGTCTGATTCATTTTATTGTATTGTTTTATCTTGTGTGTGTGTGTGTTTTGTGCTGTTTAAAAAAAGATTTAAAGAGAGAGCTGGAAGGATTTTCTCCTTACGAGTGATAAAGGATATGTACTGGACTTATTTAAAAAAAATATTGTTTCAATAGTTTTTCTTTATCTTCTCATTGGTTTTCCATTCTATTAAGTTAATTGTAGGCTTTCATTTACTCCATTACTGCAGATATTCTCTTGGTTTATTGGTTCCTATTTGTAATATTGATTTTGTATTTTTATGAATTCTTTTGTTGTATATTTTAATTTGTGAATGTTCTTGAATTAAAAGAAAAAAAATGTGAGTTGCTGAAAGATTTGTATTTTAAAAAATATTTTAAAGTATAAGCTGTAGCCTGTATTATTTTACATTTCTCAAGCATACAATGTATCTTTCTTATTTCAGCATGATTTGATTTTGTCTCTTTTTTTTAATATTCCAAATCTCTTGCACTTGAATTCATTTCTTGGTGAGGGACCAAATGTTTATTTCTCTTTAGTCAGACTTTTTTGTATATAAGTTTTTTTTGTGTATATTTTTGTACATTTCATTTTTCAAATAGTATGGTGGGGAGAAAATTCCTTTTTTTTCTTTGCCTTTACCATGTGAGGTTTTCATTTAAAAGTTCTACGAAATGAGATATTATGTTGTATAAATTGCTATAAAAAGGTTTTGCTTCCTTAAGTAATAAATTTTGGGATGTGAAATGATATCACTATTTTTGATGTGTCACACTGTAAAAAAAAAAAAAATGACTCACTGAAATATGGTAGTTTTACTTAATATAATGAATCAATTGAGCAAATAATTGTGATTTGCCCAGAAAAAAAAGTTATCAGTCAACATTTGTGTCATATGAAGAGGGTCTGAGAGGTAGACATATTTGATTGGAAGCTAAATGCCTTCATTTAGATGTGTACTATTTTGGCTGCTAAGGTTTTTAGTTAGGTGCAAAATTGACAAAAAATGGCACCATTTAATAATCACAACAGATGAATCAGTATGCCTTTTGTTTCTTCTTTTGTCAGTTTTATTGTTCATGGTATCATGTTTTTATCATTTATGTTTACAAGGATTGATTTTTTTTTTGGATAAAAGGCAACTACGAAGGAGCAAAATTGATAATATTATATTTTCTTATGTCATTATTGCCTAGGCATAGATGTGACGGTGAAGTCTGAGCGTAAAATGACAGCTGAGCACATCCTCAACTCAATCCCTTCAAAAGCTGCCGAGGAAGCCCTTGGAATGCTTAAGAGTGAGTAATTATGTTTGGTATGAATAGGGTTGGTTTATTTTATTGTCTACTTTAGGTCTTGGGTGAACTTCACTGGACTTTAATATTGTTTGCTTTATAACAAGCACACTTATTAGCGTCTAAGAGTATCAAAGCGTGACAGTAGCCAAGCGGTACAATGTACTGCAGATGTAATGGTTTCAAGTTCGATCCTCAGCCGAGGTATTGTGGTTAACCCTTGAATAAGGTTTTGTAATCAACTAACTTAAGTTGGCCATGCTGGATTCTGACAAGGTTCAATTTATGGTGAAAAGCAATAATTTCTTTTTGAGGATGATATAAGTGACATTTTTTTTCTCTTAAACTATGCTAAGAAGAAAGATACTATGTCGAGTGTGCGTGAGGGCTTATATTATTCATGTTACTGAATACACACAAAAAAACAACACTTTTTCTTGAGCTCTTTAGTATTGTGTATTTATTCTCTTGACTTATCTAATAGACTTTTTAGTCCATTTATTTTGCTGTAATCTTCACATTTTCCATAATTTTCATGTATATGAATCTTGTTAATCTTCTTTTAATGTATTTTTTTCTCTCTTTTTTTATTTCAGGTCATATGTATCACCAACGAACCCCGGACTCTGATGGAGAGAGGGGAATTCTGGGACAGGATTTGGGTGTCGCAGATCCCGTCTCTTCTGTGGCTGTGATATCTGATCCCGCTCCAGCTACTCTTCCTAGGACGGAGAAAAGGAAAAACAGCCCTTTGTTGCATAGGGCATCTGCATTTAGGCCTCCTGCTGATAAAATGGCTCCTCTTGTTTCAAGGTTAGTGTGGATGTGTGTTGACAATTGCGATTAATATTGACATTAAATAGGGAAATATTTCCTGCTTCCTGGTTTGCTTAATTTATTATTAAAATGTATTTTTCCATCAATTTTCTACTTAGAGATCTCCTTTATTCCTTTTGTTTTTCACCCTTTCTGTGTTACATTCTTCCTTACCTACTCTGTTTCTATGGTCTTATTTTTGTACTTACTTAATTACTATAATTTTGTTCATTTTTCCTCTCTCTCTCTCTCTCTGGCATTTTGTGACTCATATTCACTGTGTTCTTTCTCATTCCTTTTTTTCTCTCTACCTTCTTTTTTTTTGTTTTTCATTGATATATGTGTTTTTACTAGTTTATTCTTTTATTATTTCACCATCCATTAGTTCTCGTCTGTCTTTTTCACATGTTGAGGAGATCTCTCACTCTTTTTCTTTCCTACAAATTCTGCAGTAATTATAATAACAGTTACAATGATATTAACTATAGCAATAAAAAAATAGTAAATATAATGATGTTTAGTTGTACTTGTTTCTTGTTACGAATAGAATCATAATACCGAAAGAAAACACATATTATACTACTTTACAGATAAGATAACTGCATACTGCTAATTTTTTTTTCGTTGGGCTGCTACTGCTGTTAGATTGTAAAAGATACTTCAGTTGGTCATTCATGGTTACATTAAATGGATTAAATACATATTCCATTCTGAGCAACAAAATAGTGAGAGAAAAAAAATAAAGACAACAATAATAATCTGGATCACAATAATAAAAATACTGATAAAAACAGCAATCCCTAAAAATAACAGTGATTTAGTGGTCTTTATCTGGTCAGGTTTCAATCTCTGTCATAAGATTTACTTATTTATCATTCCCATACTTCTTCAAAACATACATGCATCTGATTATTTGAATGATTTATGTCGACCACAGTTCGACCACAGTTCGACCACAGTTTGGGTATTTATTGGAGTTAGATTTCTCACTGCTATCTTTTTACTTCATAAAAAAAAAGTTTATTACACGATTTTCTTTGAAATTATTACACAAATTTAACGTAACATTGTTTTAATTTTCAGGAGATTCAAATTTCATGATTTTCTTCTGAATTATGAAATAAATTTAACATAATATTGTTTTAATTTTCAGGAGATTCAAATTTCATGATTTTCTTCTAAATTATGACATAAATTTTATGTAATTTTGTTTTAATTTTCAGGAGATTCAAATTTCATGATTTTCTTCTAAATTATGACAAATTTAATGTAACATTGTTTTAATTTTCAGGAGATTCAAATCTAAAACAATCTTGTAAGAAAAGCATGGAGTTTTGCTTTATTTTTTTCTTTCATTGTTATCTTTTGTACTTCTTGCAAATAATCATTTAAAGTTTTTTTAAAACTTTTATCTCATTTCAATGTTTATTTTGACTTTTAAAACTAGATACTTTTAAAAGAATGTTAAATCACTAATTTGCTGGGTTTTTGAAAAATCTTTGTTTGAATGCCCTTAAGTTTTGTTTTTATATAATTTTAATCTTTATTCATGTTATTATTGATAAGGGGATACTAGCTGAATGTGTTGTTTTTTTATTGACATTTTGTTAGATATCTAGTTAACCCTCTTAGTGAGATGGGCCACGTACAGGGCTTTGCCGCTTTAGTACGATGGGCCACGATCGTGGCTCTGTCAACTCCCCTTTTTTGTTTCATTTTTAACCCACTATTTTCGTTTTCTAGACC
>JAUEKR010440586.1:0-12033 GCA_031762895.1 Corambe burchi
TAATAATAATAATAATAATAATAATAATAATAATAATAATAATACTAATAATAATAATAATAATAATAATAATAATACAGTAGTGTCCCCCTAAATGCCCGGTGCCCGGCAAGCAGAGAAACCGGGCATTTAGCAGGTTTTCCATTTATGCCCGATGATGATCAGTCATGACACCTGAGTAGGCTTGTATAATGACGTCATGCACTATAATGTTCTCATATTATGACTTCATTTGTCATAGCTATATTTCACCTTTTACTCGTCAGCTTCTACACAGTAATGATGACTGCTTCAATAGAGCGCGAATGATATTGTATTGATAGATTAGGTAGGCTATTGTTCAATTGTCATACACACGCATGGTGGAAAGTCAGCGATAGACAATGGAGCTTTGTTTAACTATTGTTCAACGTAGCAAGCAATACTCAAACTACCCTATCCCTTTTACTCAGGTGACTATCCTGCTCCGCCCGATTACTTTTCTGAAGCATATGACTGGTGCATGTCACTATCAATTTTTTATGCTGGCGCCGGTAATGGAGTTGGAAAGGGTCTTCATTATGGTCGTTTTAATCCTACGGCTATGCTTTTGTTGGACATCAGCCATTTAGAGAGATGTGGTTATATACAAATACGTGTTACAATCCATTGTTTGAATCTTAGATTGAACCAGATATCATAAGCTATTTCCTACTATAGAACAACTCTATCTGTGACACTTTATTTCATTGGAACACATACCAGAATTTTAGGACCATTGACAAAAGCGGGCATTAAGGAGTTTGGCAGTTTTCAACCGGGTATTTAGAAGGGTGATTTTAATAGCATAAAAACCGTTTCACGTGAAAAGCGGGCATTAAGGCAGCGGGCATTAAGGCGGACACTACTGTAATAATAATAATAATAATAATAATAACAATAACAATAATAATTTTGTATAACAGGGTGAACACATAATAAAACATAAAGGTGTAAATTATAAACCATAACCAACATGAGTGCTTGAGACAAAAGAGAATGGACAAAATAAAAACAATATTTGATCAGTGACAATTTCAATGTATGGAAAGCTAACTAATAATTACAAATTGCAGTGGAATCTCTCCATAACGATATGACTTGAGACTTCATAATTTTGTAGTTATCTAGAGGTTCTTCTTGACTAATCAAATATAGTAAAAAACAAAATTTGATACCAGATACTACTACTACATAACTATGTTTCACAGCATATCAAAAGAACAGCCACTTTCACACAATTATCCTAGAAAAGTATATCTTCTTTGCAAAAAAAAAAAAGAAAAGATGCTTAATGAAGTACAAGTACAAGCAAAACAAAACAAAAGCATATAAGTATATATGAGAAAAACTTGAAGTATCTATATATAATGCAACATCGAGATATTTTTATCTTTTCTTTTTTCTTATAGCTATTGCATTAGTTGTTTTTTTATTGTAAAATTATCACAGTTTAAAAGGGTGACTTAGTTCTTTTTTTCTCTCATTAAATGGGATGGATTCCCATGAGCTGTGAGACACATTGTTCAACGAGTTAGTAGGAATTGTAAGAGTGCAGTATATCATCTATAATATCATATATGTTTAATTCATAGTATGAATTTGTCAATAAGTGACTGGATATTTTGTTTTTTTTTAATTACGGCATTTGAAAACATCAAAATATTATGAAAATATATATCATGTACAAGGATTGGAGTGTAGGGATGTCGTAATCCAACATTAAAAAAAAAACCATAGAACAACAGCTACATCCAAAGTTTGCAGCAACAGTTTTATTGAGTACAGACTACATTGATTTCCAAAACAAGATCACAACTTCTGAAGATCAGTACAAGCGGAGTGGATAGTACCAGCATTCAGTTCTAAGACGGACATTCATAGAAATATATATATATATATATTAAATAATGCGGAACCTCGGCAATTGGGACAGTAAATTATCAGGATTGGTATGAACTATCGCATAATTGTTTATAATGCAGCACATTTCAACTCAATATTTGGGAGACCCAGGTAAATGGACAAACCCCAAAGTGTCAATTAATACGGCTCCACTGTATTAATGTTAATGAATAGTGATGTAACATAAACAGTCAAATCAATAGTTTCAAAAGTAGTAGATAACATGTAATTATAAAAGATAACCTATTATCCATTTTGATCCTATATTTTACTTTAAAAGAATGTAAATTTGGATATTATCATTTTAATGAGATCCGAATTATGTATAATCAACAATTCAACATTGTATCAATTAGTATTTTTTACGTTAATCTTCATTATCATACTAATTTTCAAAGTTACGCTAAAACAACAATTTCATACTAAAAACAAAATATCGAATATTAGTTACAAATATAAAAAAGAGCATCATGATACTATAATGAAGAAATAAATCATTTTCATTGTGAGATATGGAAAAAAAAATAAAAAAAGGGACAAAAACTCCACACCTCTTAGGGGAAAGATGTATTTTGTAGTTGTTCACCACAAACCAAGCATTGCTAAGAGTCCAGGGCTGCTAATGTAAGCAAATAGTAAAAATAACCTTGCTTAAGGGTCCCAGGACTTCTCCAACTGGGGGGAAGAATAGAATATGCCCTCAGTGCTACAATGAATATCACAACAGTCCCATCTGGAATTGCTATTCATGCATATCGTAGAGGACGACTAAGTGTAGCTTCGTTCATTCTTGCTTGCTATGATCTTCTGTCCACGCTCTCTTTCCTAGTCCTATCATCCTTGTCACAGCTTCCTTTCTTCTCTACTTTTGGTCTATCAATGGAATGCATACCCAGAAGGGCTCCCAGGAAATGGATGACTTGGTGTAGAATTTAGTGACCAGGAGGTCTGATCCTCTGTCTTTCAAATTATGGCTTGAAATGTATAAATGCCCTGATGAAAGTGAATATTATAGGCATAGCCAGTAGGCAGTAAGTGGCGGGGAATGGAAACTGATGTCTCCACTTGGACTATATGACTCTGGGACTTAGATAGGGCAGCTTTATCTCAATGTGTCTCGGACTAGGAGAGCAAACTCCGAACTTAAAAACCTGGCCCTCCAGGTTGGGGGTTGTGCGATGGGCTAACAACCCATCCATGGAAAAAATAGCTTGTTACAGAAACCTTTACTAGAATCAATCACATATAAGAAGCCCCTGGAAGGACTCTCCAAAGGAGAATTATCACGCCCTGTGGTCAAAGCCCTATGGAAGCTACAGAGCTGAGGACCTCTCATCTTCTACGGACTAAAAAGATATCGAGGCTTGTTTCACACAGATTTTCTCTAAAGATTGGCACATGGAATGTGAGGACCCTTAGAGCGATGGGAAGATGTGCACAACTCGTTAAAGAAATGTGACGATACCAACTTTCAGTACTAGGTCCGAGCGTAACAAGATGGAATATTTTCGGGGAAATATGCCTTCAGATTGGAGAAACACTCATCTAGTCTGGGAAGCAGAATGAAGAAGATCCGCATGAAGCTGGAGTTGCATTAGTTTTAATAAACAAAGCAAAGAAAAGCCTCATTGAATGGGAATCTATAAATGATCGAATATTAAGAGCAATATTCGAATCAAGATTTCAAAAGGCGGCTATCATAGTCTACTATGCACCAACGAATAATTTGGAAGAAAAGGAGAAAGAATGATTTTATGTTTATGCACTGCTTCAAGAAGTCCTAGAAAAAGTTAATAGAAGGGACATGCTTATTGTAATAGGAGACATAAATGCCAAGATCAGAAGCCAGAACTATGGAAGAGAAAAAGAAATGGGGAGGTTTGGACTTGGACAAATGAATGAAAATGGGAAATGTTCACTGACTTTTGTGAATCAAACGAACTGGTCGTAGGAGGTACACTTTTTTCCCCACGAGGACTGCCACAAGGCCACCTGGGTTTCACCTGACCATAAAACAAAACCAAATAGACGATATCATTGTACGTTAAAGATGGAGAACATCTCTTCAAGATGTAAGAATTAAGCGTAGAGCTCATATAGGATCAGATCATCATTTAGTCATCACTAAATTGAAAATGAAGCTTTCAACCATAAAAAAACAAATATCTAATCCTAGAGCAAAATTTGAGGTGAAGAAACTGAAAGATGGAAAAACTAAAAATGACTTCCAACTCCTACAAAATCATTTTCACTTTCAAGCTTTATACCAAAGTAAAGGATCTGATAGAAATGAAACAGTACAAGTACAAGAATCTTAGACCAATTTCAAAGAAACTGTGATATTCTCATGTGAAAAAATTCTTGGGAGACCCAACCCAAACAGGAAGCAATGGATAACTGATACAACTAGTTGAAGTAAGAAGGAAACTTAAACAATCACTGAATCTAGCAAAAACATGCGAGGAAATAAACAAGACACTGCTTGAAAATACAATGATTTGGATAAGGAAATAAGGAAACAGCTAAGAAAAGTAAAGGTCCTTTATCAACGAAGTTGCAGAAACGCCAGAAACAGCATCAAAGGTGACCTTAAATCTCTATCAAACGGCAATGATTTTAAGTGGAAGGAAAATGAAATCAAATAGGCCTATTCATGATAAAAATGGAAAATTTACTTACTATTCTAGATGAGCAACTTCAAAGATGGAAGGAACACTTCAAAGTTCTCAACAGACCCTCTCCGTCAAATTCACCTTTTATAGAAGAACAAGATATACCACTTGATATCAACATAGAATAGAAGAAATCAGCATTGCGGAAATTGCTAAAGCAATCAAAAAGCTTAATAATGGATAAGCTGCCTCAGTTGGCAATATTCCCGCTGAAGAATTGATGGATGGTGGTAAAATCAACTGCACAAATTACTAAACATAATATGGAAGGAAGAAACTATCTCAAATGATTGGAAGAAAGGACTGCTAGTTAAACTCCCCAAAAGTGAAGATCTTTCACAATATAACAAGTGGAGATGCATTCTTTATTATCCATCCAAAGTAAAGTACTTACAAGAATAGTACTGGAGGGAATCAGAGAGGCAATAGATTCAAAATTCAGAGATGAGCAAGCCGGCTTCAGGAAGGATAGATCTTGCATTGATCAAATAGCAACTCTAAATATTATTGTTGAGCAGTACATAGAGTGGCAACATTCACTTTACATATGCTTTGTAAATTTAGAAAAAGCATTTGACAGCATTGACAGACAGACGCTATGGAAGATCCTCCTTTGCTATGGTACTCCCAAGAAAAAAGCTTACATTTTAATATATTATATGAAGGTATGTCTTGCCAAGTCATTCATGAAGGAGAGCTATCTTCTTAATTTTAGGTTAAAACAGGAATGAGACATGTTGTTTATTGTCCCCATTGTTGGCTAATGGAAACTCTGGAAAAGTAACTCAGTGGTGATTTTCCAAATTCTTTTATAGATTCTCGAATTTGCAGACGACCTTGCTCTATTAAGCCACCGATTGCAGGATATACGAAAAAAAGCTGGAAGCACTCTCATTGAAATCCAGGAGCATTTGACTTAACATCAACATATACAAGACAAAAATGATGAGAGTGAACAGTACCAAGTAATTCAAGCATAAAACTAAGAGAATTAGAACTAGAAGACCTAAATGAATTTACTTACCTTGGGAGCAAATTATGTAGTTTAGGTGGTACGGAGAAAGATATCAAATTAAGAATAAGGAAAGTTCAGCAGTCTTTTACAATGCTGAGTCCGGTGTGGAAAACAAGGATCATATCTTTTACAACAAAATTAAAGATCTTCAATTCAAACGTGTAATCTGTCCTTCTGTATGGCTCAGAGACATGGAGATCAACTAACATCATCGAAAAGAAACTACAATGTTTCATCAACAGATGCCTCAGACAGACCCTTCATCTAAAGTGGTATGATAAAGTATCCAACCAAGATCTGTGGCAGGAAAAAACGGAGATGGGTAGGTCATACCCTTAGGAAACAGGAGGAGAATGTCACACAGCAAGCTCTTACTTGGAACCCCCAAGGCAGCAGAAAGAGAGGACGTCATAAAATGACATGACATCATTGCTGACAGGATGACCTAAAATGAACCGGCATGTCATGGAGTGAGGCCGTACAGAAGGCAGGGGACAGAGATTTGTGGAGATGAACAGTAAAGACCCTATGCTCCTCTAAGAGCGAAGAGGATAAAGTAAGTAGGTTAAAGGTTACCTTTACCACTTTGCTGAAAATCAATTACATAACCTTTTGATCCACAGTGAGATGGTTTAAGTTTAACCACTCAGCCACAGTGACACAAATCAGAAGAAGAAAAAACTTACATAATTTATATGAAATATACTCTCAATTAAAATGTACACATTCATTTAGCTAACACAAACACATACACAAATTGTATTAATTGTACATTTTAAAAGGACTTTATAGTAATAAATGGCAAGAGAAGAAATCAATCTAGTATCATTAATAATATTCTATAGAAAAGGATTTCAATGGCAATAAACTGCTGTTATAATTCAATCTCCTCATAATATAATTCTCTGGAATTAATATGAACAATTACATGTTTATATCAACCATGAGTAATATTTGCATGCAAGATAATCATTCATAATCTGACAAAGTGGATACTTTATAATAAATCCATCAAATTTGACCAATTTATATTGCAATGAACAATAAAAAAAAGGTAAAATTCAACATTAATTGAATTGGTAAAAAAAATATGACAAAACCACTTCAGTTACATAAATCTTCAGTCAATAATTCAGTATAATATTCATGATAATTTACATCCAATACAACAATACAAATACAACAACATTGTCAATGTCAAATAGAAAGAACACAACTCAAAGTAACAATCCTTGGTTACAAATGACATCATACAGAGAAAAAATATATTAGAAGAAATAACCGAAATACAAACTAAAAAGAAGAAAAAGACTCCTGTATGAAAATTGCATCACAATAGTTTCAAATTAGTTGATCATTGTAGGTCTAAAGACCATAATAAAGATATTTATTTACTAAAGATGAAGAATAAATTTGAAATTAAGATTTTTTTTTGATGAATGTCAATTAATTCAACTCTTATTCAGAAAACAAATCAAGTGGAGATTTGAAATTATTACAAAAAAAAGAAAATCAAACAAACAGGCACAACAACCTTTCAATTTTTGCCATGAAAAAAAAAATCAATCCGAAACATATGCAGAAATTTCTAACTTTATTAATTATCATGGACTCTAAGCTAAGTTACAAGTGGTAGCATCACAATCAATTGTAAGACTTGAGCTGAAAATAAACCTTTAGTACATATGCCCATTTTTATTAGTTTAAACAGTTCTATTGCGTCTCACATCGGATTGTAATAATTAGATTATGCTAAAGTTTCATCCTTGCTACATCATCATTATAAATTTTATTTTAAAAAACTTATTTCATTACAGGATATTAGTTTATAGTTTCTATGTAACTACTAAAAAATGCAATACACCCTCACAAAAAAGAATGCCCATACTTATAATTTAATGACATTCTTACGACCATATCCATTGTTTATTTTGAATAATGCATTTTTTTAAAGCACCAACAGTGAAATCAAAATAATACAGTAAATATTTTTATTCTAAAATAACATGAAAAATGTCTGATGCAACAAAGAAAAAATAAAACAACACTTCTTGGCTTAACTATTGATCTATGTGCGTAGAATAGATAACGTACAATTATCTCAAATATATTCAATAATATTTTTTAATTACATGTTATGCAACAAAATAATATCTTTATTAATTATAATAATTACTCAACTCAAACTATACAAATGAAAAATATTGCACAAATCAGTTATAGTATTAATTGATTTCAATAAATATAACACGTAGAGTTCAATTATATAAAGACAAAAAAAAAAATAATGCAGTAATTATGGAATATGATTGGTTGTCATAATTATATTCTATTCAGTATGTAAATTTCAAGAAGAGTTTAAAACACACCCACATAGCCTCTAAAATTTCTGTTGCAGGTTGTTTAAATTTGAACAATCAAGAAAAGAACGTATGGTTTATTCTCACCAGTTCTACAATGTATACACATATACACACCTCAAGGATATCAATTTCAGACCTTCTAATAATAATGCCCAACAAATTAAGTGTTGTTGGTACTTATTTGTTTCTGATCATGTCAGTCAATAATTTAAACTGTCAAGACTCTAGGTATTACAATAGACCAGCAGATTCTATAGTATGGTGGTACAAGCAATGCGATTTATTTATTCATTCTGAAAAAAAATCAACTTTAAACCTACTTTCATTAACTAGGTGTCTTTAAAAATTCCTTACAATATAACTAATAAAGATATTTTAAATCTGTAAAAAGCTCTGTAATTAGTGAATCCTACTGATTATGAATGAATTGTTAACTCTAAATTAAAAATTCCATTCTTTTGACACCATTTTTGCTGGCCAGCACATATATATGAAAGTAAGTCATATTTTCATTACGGAATTATTAGGTCTATATTGTGGTATTATTAGGTCTATTAGGTCTATTATCTGCAAACAATATGGTCAAAATACAGCATAAAAGACAATAAATAACTACATAATATAATATAGGCCTTCATAAATCAGATTACTACAAATCTGTCAGCATGTATAATGTTTTATATAGACATAAGGTGGCATCGTTTGTAATAAATTACAAAATAAAAACAACAATTAATGAATGAAAAAAAAATTTAATTAGCACCAACAAATCACTATAACCATACAAAATTGCTTTCATTTAACCGTACATTAATTTTAACAGTTGAAAAAGAAAAATAATCAATAATACAATTAATTTCATACATTATACATTCCTAACAATCAGTTCTACTCCATAAAATATGAAGTCGATTGTACAAATTAAATACTAAATTCATCACACAATACATTCCCATTAAAATATATATAATTAAACACTCGTCATAATCAAGACATAAAAAGAACACCAAAGTACCTAAAATTATCATGCGATCTTAATGTAATAAAATAATTGATAAAGCAAGATTAATTAATTATATCACATATTAATCATTGAATAAATAATTTATTAATCAATTAATTCATCAAAACCTTGTGAATGTTAGATACACTTATTAAGCGGTGAAAATATTGTCTACAAAAAAAATAATATATAGATTATAGATCATATCACTGAAAACAGTTTCTTTCATATCAGTAAAGAGAATGGAAATAAGATTTACCTTTCACGTCAGAGCCTAGAATGCAATGCTGAGAAATTTTGTAAAGCGAAATGGGCCCCGAGGACTGGTACGCATGGTTCTACATAGTATTCAAGACTAGGATATGCTTCATTTGTTTCATTAAAATTGACTAGACTTTAAATGAATGTTCTCTCTCTCTCTCGCCTAAACATATTTTCTCAGTGTAATTAACTGTTTAAATAATTATGCAGACAACATTTAACTGATTCATACATAAACGGCCGAATATGTTTGTAGCGATGTCGTTGAGGAACAAGAAAAAGGATAGCTACATCCTAATTATGCTACAACCGTCGTATTTAAACACTGGAGTATAGAGACGGTCCCCAAGAGGAAAGGATAGCACCTCAGAAAATCGCTACAAGCATATTTCACTGTAATCAAAACACACACACCCACTTATAGAAAAAGGTCAATAATTGAAGCTGCAGCTGGAGAAAGATTATTCTAAAGTGACAAAGAAATTCAAAACACAAAGATATGTATAAGTATCATGAGTTGAATCCATCTCCCTCTTCATCATCACAACATTGGCATATCCTACATTTACAACAAAGAATACAGGGAGCAGCCAATAGAAGAAAAGGTGAAGCTACAAGCAATAGCACACCAAACCCAGCAAATATTCCAACAACCTGCGGGACAAGAAGAAAAAATATTCATGTAAAAAGAATGGTCAACGATGTTTGCATTAATTAAATTAATTAAGATAGGTGAATATTTGGAAAAAAACAATGTCAGCCAAAAAAAGAATACAATTGACTTCACTTGTAGCAACCTCAGTTGTGGTGATTTCAGTAAATAGCCACAATTTTTCTCATGGAACCTCCCCCATGCGACTATTTTTAATACAACAGGTGTAGCAAACTTTGGTTATAAATACCCTTTTTCTTGTACTCCAACAACATCACTACAATCAGAGTCAACTATATAGTGGTAATGTATCATACATCTGTGCTAAATGCTTGTTTTTAATTTTATTTCTTATTTTTTAGCCATCAAGAAATAACAGTTATGGAGTGAGAGATAGAGAGAGAGGGAGAGAGAAGAGGTTGGGTAACAAGGAAAAGATATAACAACATAAATTTAGCATTTTGCATCATAGTAGAGTCTAACATAACTTAAATGTTACCTGTGTTCTGTGCCAGATCACAGATGCCCTTGAGTGACCCAACTTGTTTTTACAAGGTCCACTATCGTAGTGTCGTAATAAAAAGTCATCCTTATAATAAACAAGAACAAAAAAACAAAACATTATACTAATATCAAAAATAAAAAATACTTACAACAAACTTAATAAACTACATATTGAAACTGTATAAAAGTGATATATGACAATATTCTAATTGATATAAATAACTGATAAATTTTCAATGCATTACTAAATCACAACTATTGGAATCAAGTTGATTTAAGTTTAAGAGTCAACATTATTTCATTTCATTAATATATGAATTAAAACATACGGTGAAAGTAAAATGGGCTTTTGAACATAGTTCATAAATTACTTAAAACTTAATCACTGACAATTAGGGCTGTATATATAAATACAGCGCAACAGGTAACCTCCCCATAATGGCACATATGATTAGCACCATGTTTATGAAGTCTTTGGTTGTTGTTTTTTTAATATTTCACTAGTGATGAAGAACTTCTGAATAGCAACATAATTCAGTGGTCATAGGTCATGTTGTCATTGAGAGGTTCAACTGTATAATGCTTTATTGAAAGAAAGAACAAATCTAATTTAAAGCATGATGACATAATAATGTTATATTATCACTGGAATAGAGTTGGAAATATCATAGTGGTCTTACATCCAACGATTGGAGACAATACCAACAGAACACATGCTTGCAACGTTTGCACATCATTTGGGCACAACCATCATTACGCTCAATGGGAACATGACACATTGGGCATCGTTTAATAGTTGCATCTTCAACACTGTTGAAAGGAACCCTAAAGCAAAAAGAGATAAATACAACAATATGAGCGATACTGAAGATATAATCAAACACTAATAGTAATAAGTAGCAGAGCTATTAGAAACCAAAGTAAACCAAATAAAATCATAAAGAATAAATGGAAACTAATAAACAGTAGACAGAGGTACAGCAACTAATGAATATAATTCAACTGTACTTTAAATATATTTTGAAAATATTAAAAGCTAAAAGAAACAAATTGCTTTATAAATAATATCATAAGTGAATACGAAAACGATGGTTATTTGCTAATGAGAGTATGATTAAAATCATTATGGACTTGTTACTTTTGCTAGTAGCTGCTCTTGCAGAATAAACCATTAAGCCTTGAAATTGAAATAACTCTCTAAATACAGTAGAATCACTTCAAACCAAATCTTTCTGGGCTTTCTAATTCATTTCAGATTTCGGTTCAGAAGCGGTACAAAGACCAAGCAGTTATTTGTACCATTACCATGCATCAATTTCGCTTTGGTCCATCATACTTGTTGATTTAGGTATTTCAGGTTTCTGAGTGCTTTTTCTTTACTACATTTATGGAACAACTAATATAAAAATCATAAAAGACTTGAATGTAGAAATATAATAAGCGAGGTAGTTGGCGGCTGGGGAAAAGATTGCGATATTCGAATAATGCTGCAACCGAGTTGATTTTACTTGAAGTTAACTCAGTTGTAGTGATTTTCTAATGATTTTTTCCAGTTACCAACAACATTGTTAATAATAATAATAATAATAATAATAATAATAATAATAATAATAATAATAATAATAATAATAATAATAATA
>JAUEKR010440808.1:0-12012 GCA_031762895.1 Corambe burchi
ATTCAACATCGGTCTTTTGTTACTTTCTATTTCATTGGTAAACATCAAGTATGACCATTTAATGAAGTAAGCAGAGCGAATTTGTTGAAAAATTCTTGCCTGATTCTCTTGAAGCGATGAAAAAAAGCGGGCATTTAGAGGAGTGATTTTGATAGTGAAAAATCTGTTTCGCGAGAAAAGCGGGCATTATGGCGGAACGGGCATTAAGGCGGCGGGCATTTAGGCGGACACTACTGTATTACATAATGTGCATATTTATTACTTATATCTATGATAAAAACTCATAAAGAAGGCATACTATCTAGTATAACTTATGATAATACTATCTTCATAACCATAAACAAAATAATGCTTACCTTAGATCCCCGTTCATTAAATATAATCTCTACATCTAAAATAGTGCCAAATTGCTGAAAATATAAGAAAAGAACAAGAATCATGTTATTAATCTCTGCAGTCCTCACTATACTTGTGTAAATAAACCTGGGTGAATTTAAGGAAAAAAAACAATATTTTTTTCATACAAATTATAAATGTGCTACGATTGATGAAGGATTTCAATTTCAATCATACCTTTAACAATTAATCTTTTTTTACTAATGTGAAGTCTGTTTGTAGAAAACGTGTTAAATGTTTAGAAATGCTTCAAATTGCTTTTATTTGTGGTGCGCATGAGTGCTGAGGAGGGGGAGGTTATATTGTTTGTTGTTTATTATTCTTATTTTATTTTTTTTTTGTTGTTGGATGTAATACTGTTAGAATTGAATTTTGATAGATAACCTCGGATATATCCGTTTTCTCTTTCCGTCTCATCCCATCCCATACTGTTGTCCTACTCGCTCCATCCCTCCAAACTATTTTTCACCCAATAGCAAATACAATTACTCCTTTCTTCATAAAGTTAAATATCACTTCAATAGGTCAATAAGCAAGCTTATTAAACAATTGACTTAACAATTACATCATAATTCACTAACCCCAAGTAACTGTCTGAGATCTGCCTCTCTGAATCTGAATGGGATGTTTGATACATGTAGTCGTTTGGGTCCTGTGTTGGGAGAGATGGCGCCACTAGTTGGTGGTAATGCCGTCACGTCTGTTTCTGCCGATGTAAGCTCAGTCTGCAATGATGCAATGACCACAAAATATGTTAGAAACAAAATCATCATTATTTACATTAAAAATCTATTAAGTCTCATAACTTAATAAATCAGTATCTTATCATAAATCAATCCAAAAAAAAACAACAACAACGAAATACTGAATATTGATATAAAAGACTATCTTATCAGGCCACAAATAATTTAAGTTGAGGTTGAAATTGAGAAGGGGAGCAAAGATCATGAATTTTCTTTAGATTAGATAATCGCTCAATTCCAGTGTTGTGTGAATTGACACCATTATGTGAACTAACGCACCATTTCTCTTATAAGTTTATAACATAATATGAGTGAAGTAAAGATAATGAGAGAACAACATCATCATTTCAAAATGGTCAATTCGATTAGATCCAAAATCTGGTTGGATTCACTTGTTTGCCAATGCATCATCATGCATAATTAATTTATATAAAAAATACAAGAACTATAGAGAACATCATGTTATTTCAATTTTGTTCAACATGCATAAATATACAAAATCCAAGATAAAAACAAATTGAATTGTTGCCTGAGGTATTGAATAATTATGTTATACAATATAAGAATGCACATTAATATTATTTCCCATCTGGTTTGGGTTATAATATGGCTTGGTAGTTATAATATAACGATGCTTAGCTGTATTCTGTATACATAATATTAAATAATTGTTCATATCATACTGTGTATTCATTTATGCAATATAATGCAACAAAAAAAAAAAATCTAAAACATATAATATAGCTGCCATGCTAGCTAACCAGTAATTCACAATAAAAAGAGAACTTGACAAATCAACCAGAAAAACATGTATCTTAAAAGCAGACATAAATATGCATTTATTGTTACTAATTAAGGATATTAATAAAAGTTCACAAGAAAACAATACAAACACATGCATTAGTAATCAACAATAGTAACTGTTATTTTAACATCAGCATAATCCAGGTAATTTCTATACAGATTACATACAATTTCTTATTACCGCAATTGCACACTTTAACTTATGATTATCATATATTATAGTATCTAAAAAATTCAGCACATTAGCAGTTAATAAAGCATACTAACAATTAAATACAATTGTAATATCCTACACAACAGCGATTAAAAATCACAAAAAGTTAATTCTAATTAGAATGCATGATATGTGCTTGGGAGAAAATAATGTCTTTTCATTTTATTCATTTTTATTTCTAGCTACAGAAAAAAAATATAGTGTAGCATTATACATATACTTTTCTTCTTAGAACTATCTTACAAAAGTTCATCAACATCATTACATTACTCAATGATCTCCATTCATTAGTATGAGAAGTTTGTAGTCTATAAGCGATTCTTATTTTCTACTGATACAGCATTGTGTTATAATTAATACTGTAATTTAACTATTATTATAACAATAGTATTCAAGATATATTATAAGTTAGAGCAAACAGATAAAGCAAGTAACATGTTAATAGATTATAACTTAGAATAAAATACATAACATTGAAGCAAGAAAAAAATTGGAAAAATAATCAATAAATTCACACTATGCTAACAAACGGTTCAATTCCTAAAAAAAATTTTAAATGCTTAAAATTGAAAAAAAGTCAGTATTGTATTATATCATATAACCTAAATAATAAAGTAAAAGAAAATAGTAAAGCGAAAACTTGTTTAAATTGCAATAAAAAAAGATTTTTATTACTAATCTACACAGCAGATTGTAAAAGAAAACAGTTTATAGTTATAAAAAAGCAAGTGAAGACTACCCAAGACAACAGTTTGACATAAAAGGAAAAAAAATACAGCATCAATCTGGCTTACAGCATATAATTAGGAATCAATAGCCTTTACATGAAAATAATAAAACAGAAAAATTGTTTGATAATACCATGTAAGATGCCCAAAATGTCCATTTATTCACAATACAATAAGAAAACAAAATATTAATTAATCTGATCTTCATGTGCAACAGTTATTGAATCAATTAGTCATATAAATAATTGTTCCAATACTATATTACTATCAAAGTAAACAACACAAACAAAAATACATAATTACGGTTAGAAAGCATTATGCAGAAGGATTATATAATTATAATATATTTATATTCTTCCAATGTTGAAGGAATAATAACATATGTATACTTCATAAACCGAAGAAAGTAAAGATATTTTTTTTTAAATAATGTTTAAATAATTGCACTTGAGTAGCAAACTATGTTAATCTTACTCCAGCATTCAATGGTTGAGTAGCATACTCCAAATGAAACTGTAAAAGTATCTAATCAGAAGATAAGTTTTTATGTTAGTTTCCTTACTTTTTTTCTTTTCAACTTTTTTTATTATGCAATAATATTGCTTTGTTGGATTTTCATTGTTGATGATGCTTTTCTCTCTTCCTTGTTTGTTTCCTGTTTGTTTTGTGTTTTGATTGTTTATGGTTCTTTTAATGCTTGTTGCTTTAAAATTAAAGAAAAGTATACTATGCTCATTTGCATTTATGGATCTACTATAAAAAAAAAATAATAAAAAACATGAGGCGTTGAATAAATCAAATTAAATAAATCCTTCAGCATATGAAAACTGTGAGTCACAAAAAGCACACATTATACAGAATGAACGCAAGTAAACAACAAAAGAGGAGAATAACAAAAGTAATTCAGGGAAGGAGGATAAAATGAACAATTTTGCAAACCTCTGTGACTGCTTTTAAATCTCGTAACCAGAGATTTTTATGGGCCTCTCGAAGGAGCTGTTGAGAGATTTTTGGAGATGAAAAGAGCAAGAATAGTTTATTTCTGAAATAGCAAAATATCCCAGTGAGTAATATAAAATAGACACTGGTTAAATGCATCCTCCTTTAGTTCATGTTTAGAGACTATAATATCAGCTAGTTTTTAAACAGTGTTTTTATTTGTTTTGTCTGGTGACTTTTGCCTTTGTTTGCAGCTGTTTTATTAGGTGTTTTTGTTTGTTTACTGCTTGTTTGTTTCGTTGTTTGCTTTTGGTGGTTGTAATAATACCAATACCAAATAGAAAGAGGCACAAAGATAACATCATGGATTAAATTTAGGGAATGTTAATAGAAAATATGACAATAACATCAATAATAATGAATAGGATGATAACATGCTCTGGTTTGAAATCCAAAATTCTCAAATTCAAAAATGCCCAGGACATGCCTAATTATAAACATGATAATAAAACATAAAGTAATGAAACTTATATTATAATAATATATAATGAAAATACAAAGATATATCAGATTAATATACCATAAAACATATAGAAAATACTGGGTTTGGGATATCATAAACTTAGGAAAAATAAGTAGACATGGGTTTATAACAGTATATCCTTGATTAAAACATAACCTGCTCGAAACAGCTTTTAAGTCTTTATTTCAGCAAACACTATATAAATAGATATATTGATGCACACAGTTGGATAGTTTTATTTCAGTGTGTTTATTGTTTTAAATTTAAAGAAGCTTATTGGAAATCCATTTAAACATGCCTTGATTACGAAGAGGTAATACAATTAACAAATATGAAAGCTGCTGTGGATAGCTGATAAAATTAGAAATAGGAAATATTTTAATTCATCACATAGGATCACGATGACATTGATATTAATACATATCAAATTACATATAATAAATACAATAGTTGCGATATGCAATAACACTCCAATTCAATAAAATGCGTTTTAAGAAGCACTCATAACAGCTTTGTATTTTCATATTCATTTACTTATAATGTATTGAATAAGGTTGACAAAATTGCAATAGACTGGCGAAGTCACAAACTTAAATGGAGTTCCTAACTATATGGACTACAGTCCAAATATTTGTATATATTTTTAAACATATTATTTTTATTTTTACAATATTTTACAAACTATGTTAACCACTGACCAAAGTGTCAGTTTACACAATAAATCATTAATTCAAAACTTTTACAGTAAGGCAAGAGTTTGAGTTTCAATTAATATAATGAATGAGAGTCAAGAAAATAAAAACAAAGAGAACAAAAGCTATAGTTTGATCAGAATGTGAAAAAAAGTTTACATTCAATAGTGGAAATATTGAGTTAAAGGGAGAGGGAGGGGGAGGGGGGATTAGCAAGTCATAAACCAAGTTAAGGATTTAAAGAAAACAAATCAACATGCAAATAAACTATCATGTCAAAATGTCAGCAAAAATAGTAAATGCATACATAAATCATCTATCCCATTAATCTCACTGATCAGTCCTACTATGTTGATATGTATTATAAACATGCTACCATAATTTTTAAAAAAAAATGACTTAAGAGAAGCCCAAGTAGTAAGAAATATCATTAATCGTTTACCATAAGAAAAATTCATAATAACCAAAGCTAAGCTCGATAAGGTATCATGAAATTATCAAGATTTTCACAAACGCTCATGAAGTCTAGTTACAAGATTGATGGTGAAAATCGTTTAACATCAAGAGAAAGAAGCCCTATCAAATGATTGATTTATAAATTGTCCATTAAGTCAGTACTTGAAATAAATCTACACGATTGATCTGAAACCATAATATAGTAATAATCCAAACAAATAGATCAATTCTAAAATCATTATACTACTAACATCCAATATCTAAACTATCTCCTAGATGTATGTAAAAATTTAATAGCTGTTTGGCTATCACTGATTTGTTTTTTGTTTATTTACTGATTTATATTGATTTCTTCATAATAATACAGTAATAATAATGTTCATTGCTAACATTTATTTTATTAGCTGTCCTTGTGTGACCTATTTTCGATAAAAACATAATTAAATTTGCGATGTTAATTAATTTGTTGTTGGGTTTGGTTTAAATTTTATGAATATCTAGGGGAATTACGATTAAATTTCTAGTTGCAGAACAGAAGATCAATGAAAATACTCAGTGGTACAACGCAATATAATGTGAAATATTTCGACTAAAGATACAAAGCCGGCTATATTATATTAATTGATAGAGCTTACATTTAAAAGAATCATCTTTTGGTAATAAACATAACCATTAACAAGTTTGTGATCATTAAACAATTTATATTCAATAAGTGTACGTTTATTTTGTATCGATGAATTGAGATATTATATCTATATTATCATGTTACGAGTGCAACGATCTGGTTTATAAACCAAGTCAAGAAAAATAAACTAGATGAAGACGATTTATTTGGACTTTCGAGAATAGATTAACTAAACAGTTCTGGGTTAGACATACTTGAATGGAAAGATAGAACCAACAAACAAATATGTTTATATCTGTGATAAAAGCAGTTATTCATTATTCATCTACATATTGTCATCAGTGATACTAATGATAATACATCATACTACTTATGTTACTGTTATGAAAAGTCAGAGGAAATGTTAAAGAGATGGATTGTATTATTCAATTCTCTGGTACAAACTGATGATACATTCTCATGCTGCTACCAAATATTGCAGTTGGTTTAAATAGCATTATGCAAATATTAGTTTATATCATATTACAAGATTATGTCGTATGGTCCATGCTGAGATGAAATATGCAATGAAAATGTTTCTTAGAAAGGTATATAAATTGAATAATGAAAGATAAATGTTTGTTAGATAAACATATTATAATATTCATCAAAAACGAATAGATAAAACTGGTGACTATGAACATAATAATATTATATCAAATACAGAGAATTAAGTTAAGTTCAGTATAAGTGTTTGATTTTATTTGTGTTTTTACAGTTATAGTTATATATGGATTTAAATCAGAGTTATTCGGCTAGTTTTTTTTTTTAAATAAAAGGTACAAATTAAGTATGCCAGCATAAATCCTATTGCAAGATAAACTTTCACTTAGCAATATAAGATATATCTCATCCAGAAATAATATTAGCATTAACATGCCATACTTGTGATTTATTATACAACATAGAGGAGATTAATATAACATTATTTAATCTTATTGACATAAACAGACACATATACACATATATAGATAATAATATATATTAAATACTTTTAAAAAATACAAAAATAATATGAAGAGAAGATCCATTGATATAATGATGCACCATGCTGTATTATGCTATCATAAAAGAGGAAGAAAATATATAAATATAATACATGATTAATATAACATACAATAATGAAAACAGTACGGATTTGAGGGGATGGGGTGAGCATCAAATGGAAGGACAAAAACCCGAAAATTACAAAAACGGCATACCGTCTGTTGGTCTGCAGCACCGTTGGTAGTGACAGCTGGTGACGTAGTGTAGATTGTCTGTGCAGTTGGCTCTGTAGCCATGGCGGAGACAGCCACATTGACCGCTGGGACATTCTGAAGTCCGGTCAAACCGGCAGCAGCAGCAGCAGCGGCAGCATTATTAGCAGCGGCCTGGCTAGCAACCGCTTGATGGTACTCTTCTAGTCCTGGCGTCTGTGGGTACGTTGTGTAGGTTGGGGTCATCTGGTTCTGTACGACGTGCTGGAGATGACAGAAATAACAAGAGCGGACACGTTGTTATTAAATGATAGGTCATTTGCGTGCTAGACATAAACAATAGTGGAAACATTATTAAATAATAGGTCTGTTTGTGCTATATCAAACTTGAGATTAGTAAGCATTTGGTTCAATTCAATAGTAAAGTAAAAAGAAAAAGGCATCGTACACGCCATACAAAAGCAATTTCAACAAACAGAAACAAACAAAAATAACAGACTTCCCACCCATCCCTAACCACAAGAAAAATAAAAGAAACACAAAAAACCGAAAATACAAAATGAACATAAAAATTCAAACAAAAATGTAAATGATGACTACGAAGCAACAGTACAAATTGAAGAGCACAATTAATTATGAAAAGCAACTTAATCAATTTTATGCGATTTAAGAAAGACAAGGCAAACGACAATACAAATATCAACATAATAAGCAAATATTACACAGCGCTTTTCCGTTTAGTTTTAAATTAAAATGCTCAAAAGTATTTGTCCCAACAGGATTCATGAAGGATACAGATGAGCTCCCGATAAACAATGCACGCGTCATACTAGCACTCTAACAATATCCATATCAATATCAGGCTGTGACCGGTACTTATAACATATTTGAATTTCCCCACGGAGATGAATAAACTGCTTGAACTTGAAATTGAACTTGAGTGGGGTTAGGAAATATGTGTGTACAAATACAAACGTTGCCAAGCATTAAACTCCATGGATTTGAAACCGCGACCTCTCGATGACGAGTCAAATGCTTTATCATTAGGCAACAGAGTTAAATAATGTGCATAATATTAATTCATTAATCATCAATAGAACAATGCCAGTAGCCATTTGAATGGAATCAAAGCCAGCACGTCAACCTAATCGAAGTAGTTAAAACAATAATTACTCGAGTCACTGATCAATAATTAATTACAAATCAACGACCTTGTCGCTATTACTCGGTGGTTTTGCTCCAAGCCAATTATGATTATTAAGCATTATCATTGAAAATAGACAGATGACATATTGCTAAGCATAGCGTTTGTCCAAGTTAATTATAATTATAAATTGACAGAGATAATTAAATATTGTCTTATTAAGTATAGAAAAAAACAGCATTGAATAATCCGAATTATATCTCAGGCATGGGAACTTTTTTTAATATTTGATGTGCTAGAAATAGCAATAATATTGCACTATGTACTTATATTTATTATTATCACTGCGATCGGTATGGATTAAAATATTGTAATTAATGCTTTTGTGCATGTTAGATTGTTTTCTTTTTTAATGTATTCGCATTTTTATGGACGGGAAGGGGATGAAGCTTCTTAAATATATATTTATTTTCAAAAATTCAACTATAGCATCAAATTATATAAACAATCGTGCTTATCATATTTGGATATTTATAACGCATACTATATTTTTTCCTAAGCTGAATAAATAGTCACATTTACTTTTATCGGAAAGTAATATAATATAATAATAGTGAAACTATGAAAACGCATGATTACTAATGATAATAACTCTATTCACCGTCATAGTGTTACTACAGTAATAATAAAAACGTTAATATAATGTATACAGTATTATCGTAAGGAATGAATGACGTCATGATTATTTTCAGTCTACGCACAAAGATTATACAGATAAACCATACAAAGAAGCTTGCCAAATATTATTAAAAATATATCACAAGTGACAGTATTAATCAAAAGAAGTTTACATAAACACACTACGTTATAGTTAAGCCTGGGTAAACATTCGTATAAACAATTAACATCTTTGGGATGAAAGTATAGATGAAGTTGAAGTATATTCTTATCTAGTCTAGTGCAATTTTCGTGGGGTTTTTTTTTTTTTTGGATGCCCGCTTCGTTGCCCATTTCTTTTTTTTTTAAATCTTTTTTATCCTTTGTTGCATTGTCTCTTTCATCTTTATCGCACTCTATTTGTTAAAGTTTTTTTCATATCATGATATCTATAAGACCACTGGTATTTAATTTAAGAAAGTATGATAATTCAGTCTATGAGCATACAAAAAGTATATCAAAATCTAGAAAATCGTACAGATCGTTTCTCTACAGAAGAAATTTTATATTAACAAATACAATAATTAAAAATACAGTTTACAAATATAGATAGACAGATATATACATAGAGAGATATATAGAGAGTGGAGGAGGAGGAGGAGGATGACAAGACTGACTAATACAAAGAAGCAAATGAATATTCTTATTATAAAATTAAACATAGAAAAATAAAGACTAATATGAATCCTAAAAACATACTAGAATGAAGGAATAAATTTATGCAAATAAATTATAAACAGCTCAAATCAGAATGATTCTTTAATATATTCTTTTCAGAAGTATTTGTATATATTCAAAAATTAAATCGTATGGTGCTGAGCTAAACAATACGGGATCTTCCTAACAACTGCCATTACATTAGATGAGTATAGCATAAAAAATATAATGAGAAGAACATCTCAATCATATGGATGTATGAAACAGCAATTGAGTATTCTATCATATTTAGATGCCAAAAATAATTATACGCTTTACGCTTTATGGAGATTACATTCATCTTGCGGAATAAATAAAAATTCACAATCCAAGATGGGAAATCAGAGCATAAAAAGAAACTTTTTAACGATATGAGTGTCAGGTCCTGGTATATTGCGATTAAAATAATGATAATAATATGATTACATCCGAATAACATTGAATCAAACATATAAATAATAAATGATGCGTCTATGCAGTAATCCAATAATCCATATAAATAATAAATAAATAAGTAAAAGTAAAGTATTCGAGTGAAATTGAGCAGATTGCTAAGAACGTTCTAGTAGACGCACTCACCCACATGTTGACTGGCCATTGAATGTGCTCAGCCTAAACCAACCACTTAAAGATAGGAGAACATTTCGAGAGCTTAATGAGAGGAGAGGCTTGCAAACAATGCCACAAGTAAAAGTGTATACAGAATTAACACCATCCCACCATTATACTACATACATAGATAGACCAAGTACAGATTACTATTTTTAAGCATGCCAGACTGTATAACAGAAATTAAACACACTGACACACACAAACACATACACAAAGATAAGTAGGTGTATACACGGACGTGTACACATGAACGTTTTCGTTTTTATACATCTGGCATTTACTCGCCAGTCGCCCTTCTCTAACATTACTCATTACCATCATTGACTCAAATTATTCTTCCTATTCCAGTCATTCACTCCACTGTACTCTAAGTCTAAGCATTCTCATTTCAAATTCGCCTTACAATGTATTATCATCACGCAGGCTTGATCTAGACTAGCTGCTGCTCCGTTATGACTAGGGTTACCAACCCCTCAGACCGAAAATCAAGGATTAACGCATCACAATTAATCGGGTTTAAGGGTACAAATTAAAGAATGTAACCACAAAATCATAAATTGTGGACGTGCCGACGAAAAAGCATGCATAAATAGATCTGCTTGTCATTGAAATTAAAATAAAAACTTAAGTCTAAAAATATACAGCCTATCAATATAAAGGTTGAATTGAAAGTGAAATGAAAACATGTCAAAATCAGAAGATGAAAAATTGAAATAAATACCTTTTTATATTAATATTAATGATGTAGGGCTATTTGTCAATTATTCCCAAAATTCAGATTTTCATATTATATAAATACAGTTCATTATGGTTAAAGGCTATTTGTTCATCATTCCCAAAATTCAGGTTTTCAGACAAGTTTCGGGAATTCATAATCTAGATCTACAATTCATATTAGCTGGTAACCCTGGTTATAGCTAACTAGCATCATTCCCAGTTACATGACTAACAGACAAACAAACCAGAGCAAGTCCCAAAATCCCAAAACTAATCTTTCATCAGACATGCCAGACTAACCTAAACATTTAGCCCAAACAAAGACCCAGAAAAACAAGCTTGACTTCACTTAGTTTACATAACCATTCTATTAATATTATACTTGCGTATCACCATCCTGTCAGCGTTGAACGGATGGGATGCGTCAATCCAAATACATAGCATAATAAACCGGTATTATATTATCACATGGCCGCTTCAACTTCAAGCAGGCCCGATGCTATGGCCTAATGATAATATTTTGTTTAATAACAATGAGATTGAACAATAATCACGTAAAATCACGGAATAGGAGGGTTATTAAAATATGTTAATATTATTTCAACGATGGGATGTAACTGAAATAATATCAATGATGCATTCCTGGATCTTGAAAAAAAGAACATAATCTAAAAAGATTTAGCCTTAACGTTAACGTTACATCTCATATTATATTTAGCTGGTATATATTAAATAAGTTATTATTTCACATCATACACCCACCCTCAC
>JAUEKR010440919.1:0-12012 GCA_031762895.1 Corambe burchi
CAATTTTCATAGCTCCAGAACATAACGAATCAACAAAGAATTTCCACTCCTCTCAATCTTTAGTCAACTACTTTAACTAACTGTAATTATTTTTTTCTGTCTTTCTCTCCTAACCAATTAATTGTAGTCCTCTAAATACTTTTTAGCCAAGAGATATAATGATACATTATATTACTATAATCTAATATAATGATATTAATATGATTTTAAAAAAAAAAAATTGTGAAAATTGAGAATATAATTTTCTATCTAAATGAAAATAATAATGATTTATCATAATCAATAAAAAAAGATATAACCTTAAAAAGGATTAAAATAAGATATGAACAAAGCCAAATTTCAGCAGCGCTATTTACTACGACGAGAAATTGTGCGTGAAGGTGTAATAGACTTTTTATCTGGCATGTGTTCAGTCCTCTATACCTCATGGCGATACACACCGACAAAAGCTGACACACAATCATTGGTATATACCCTGTGGCGAGACGCAATTGAATGAAACACACATCGCGTGTGTGTTGCTATTGCAAAGATTACGCAAATACAATGATGCTGTCTAGCATATCACTGTGCGCGCACTGTTGCCAGCGGTGAGACGCTACCTGCATGAAACACACGCCGCGTATATATTGCTATTGCAATGAGTAAGCGAATACATAGCTGATGTTCAGTCAATCACCGACTCAACTTATTGTCCTGCCTTAATTTTGAAGTCAAGGATCATCAGTGCACTAGGCGCGCGTTGATGAAAGTGTTTGGTGCTAAAATTGGCATGCTTTAGGTGCCTTTTTAGAAAATTGCCTAAAATTAAATTGATGAAAATAGGACAATAGTTGGAAAATGTACAGTCCTGATACACCATCAGATTTCATCACACACAGAAAATTGTAAACTAAAAGAAAAAAAAAAAAATGTTAACATTCATAAAAAAAGGCAACTTTGCCTGTCCGAACCTGTAAGAGTGATGGTATCACAGCAGACTGGCATTTTATCCAAGGCTCGAACTACATCAGATCTACGTCCCCACTGACTTCTATTACCGCCTTCAGTATCTCTTTCTTCATCTTTCTTGTCATCTGTCAGTTTCACAACCATGTCTGCAGATGATGTGGCTATTTAAAAAAATAATTGAAAGCATTAGGAGATATAATAGTACATTTTAAATCACAAGAGTACACTAACAAACACAAAAAGTTTAGCAACAACTATCAATCAAAGACACATCTTTCTATTCTTCTTTTTATCTACAATTTGTATAAATAATTTTAATATTAGGATTATCTAAATTAAGGTTAAAAACTGTGTAAGCTATCCTTATAATCGAATCCCAAAACCCATCACCAAAGCCATTGCAAATCACAGCATATACATTTATAAATAATCACAAATAACTGCGTGGTATAGCATTATGATGCCTGCCCCTAGGTCCCAATTATCCAGTATTAAATCCGAGGTAAAGCAACTTCTTGTTCCGCATTTTTTCATATCCATGATCCAAGGAAAGGGAAGATCTGACATGTAGTCTACTTGAACTCGCAATAATTGAACCATAAAGTGCCCAGCGCTTACATTTTAGTTCATCAAAACAAAATATTACGGTGGTTTCAAATTGCAATAAGATAGAGTAGAGACACATTAAAGTCGCCATTAAACATAAAAAATCTTAAGCAAGTCAATAGTAATATTCAAACATAATTGAGACCATACATGAAATTAAACGAAAGAAGACAAATCTATATAAGTAGACAATACCACACACACACACACACACACACACACACACACACACACACACACATACCTTCCATTTGAGAAGCGGTCTGCTCTAATGGCATTCCAGATAAATGCAAACTTTTCCGATCCCCCCACTGAGAACGTGATGACTCAGGCATAGATTCATCATCATCTTTTTCATCAGTGATCAGAGGAGAGGCAGGGGCACCCCATTTACTTCTTGGTTCTAGTGATGCTGGGACAACTGGTGATGCTGGGGAACCCCACTTACCCCTAGATGGACCCTGAAAAATATGAAGAATACCATGGATTCTTAATTTACCTTTAGAAAAGAAAAATATATTAAGTTCATAGGAAAAATATTAATTAAATAATTAAATTGAAGAGAAATAGTTGGATACATTTATACCCAGTGTTGACAAGAGTCAATCAGTGTAGATAACTTTGCTCAGAGATTAACTATAATGCCTAAAATAAGGATTTGCAATCCAATGCTTTAACTAGTCCGCTATCGTGACCCCAACTAACTTTCATAATTTTAAGTGGCCAATTACTCTTTTCATAAATCATATTATACATGTTCCCATACCTCAACTTGTGAATAAATATCAATTCTCATTAAAAGGTAAACTTAATTTTCTAAATATAAGTGTAGTACAATCAATGGAAAAGCGACTTATCATGTATTACTCCACACTGCTAAAAGTTGAATGGAACCATATCATTATTTATTGTAATGTTTTTAAGCAAACCTTATTTTGACTGATTACCAAAGATAAAATAATGAAAAGGTAAAACTATAACAGTTAAATTCCGATACATCTAAGACATTACACCTACTAATCTAAAAACCAAGACATCAATTTTTCATCATTAAATATTTGCATACTAATGACGTACTTGTGTTACATTACTTACTCGATCATTCAGCTTCTTCAATATACCCTCTTTCTTCATTTGGTGAGCTGTTCTGCAAAACAAAACAAAAAAGGAATTTAAATCATGGCATAGAAAACATAATGATAATGCGTATGCATTTTAATTTTTAAAATAAATTCTTTCATTTTCCTTCCTTATTGTTTCGATTAGCTGATTTTCAAAATTATTAACCAAAATAAAAATGCATCATCATTAGCAGTATGGTTCAATGATTATCTTAAGTTTTGAGTATTGACACAGTACAGTTCAATTATTGCAAATTCTGATGATAAATTAAATAAACTTTATCAGAAGACAAATCATTTTTTCAAATATTATTTCACATATTTAATCAGACAACAAATATACATGGAAGTATTAAAAAAAGACATGAAATGATAATTGAATGCATGTTAAATGTCTAATCTATTGGTATAAACGATCTAGAATTATCAGGATACATCAATGATAGAGGGCAAGAATTTATTTTTATTTCAGATATCCAAGCAAGCACAATTGCTCTATTTAATCATCATTAGTATAAAATTACAAGAACAAAAAAAAAAAAAAAAGAAAAAAAAATCCCATTAAGTGATACATTCTAACATGGAGATGGAAAAAAATAATATTCTAAGACTGTTTGATGCATATAAAACAATATTAAAAACAATAAATAACATACTTGGGTCTTTCTGGATTTTCAGAATCAGAGACATTTGCAGCTTGTAAAGCACCAATATTTTGCATTGCATTGGTTAATTGGACAGGAGCCCTACAAGTAAAAAAAAAGCAATCATCATCATTAGTTGTAAGCTATAATGTTTATCAAGATATAAGATACAATATTAAGCTTTAAATAAAAAGCAAACAAACTAGCTTGCATTTTAGTTTAAAATATCAAAACTAAGTAATGCAATATTTGGTATTATTTGTATCAATAATAAAATATATATGATAAAATAATTGCATTCATTTTAAACAGGTATCAAGTTCTCTCAATTGAAATATTAGTTAATCAAAAAACTTCAGCTATTACTTGCACAAAAATTGATGAATAACTTTGACAAAAAAAAATAAAATTAACACACCACATCCGACATTTATACTCCACATAAAATGTGTTAGTAATCAATTTTGTATTATAGAATCAAAAAGCTATAAATATGTTTGTCAATATGTTGGCTGATTTAATTATTTCAATCATACGGTTGGCATACATATCTAAACTAAGATACAGCTGAGAAAAAATAATTCTAACATAAAAGGTGTACACGCCGGAAAAAGACTATTTTTTTAAGCGAATTGCTTATAGCAAAATCAATATTTCTAATCGATTGTTAATCCAGCAGTACATGAGAGTGTTTCCTCTTCGACTCAATTTCTTATAAGCAAAAATTAAAGGCTATATACTATATACATCAATAGATAAACATTTACATACATTTTGTCACCATCTCCGAGAACAGGAGTTTTCACGGCTTTGTCGGCAGCTCCAATGACATGCAAAGCTCCCGTCATTGGCACAGCAGGACTAGGGGATGGACAGGGTATTGGTGATGCACCTTTACCCTGATAAATATATAAATTAAAAAAAAATCAAAGTCTAATGAATACCTTAAAACACAAAACCAAAAAAAAAAAAAATTACTACAGGGCGATATTCAACGCAACTCAACTCCATTCTTCAAAACAAAGTTCAGGAATACAAAACAAAATAATAGTTAGAAAAAGGAAGATACTGCCTCAAAATAAAATAAAATTAGATTACATATAATATATTAATTACAATAACAAATAACTTCATCATTTATGATTTATATGTAACAATTGAAACAGATTATTCTTACAGCATGAAGTCTCTATAGTTTTATGGAATCTTTAGATATAAATATCCTTTAAATCAGCGAGTTACATACTCTTTGGAAATATTTGACTGACCTTCAAAATTTCAAGTCGTTTTGCATCTAACTCTTTCCTTTTCTTTTCAGCCCATTCCTCGGCTTGGTTCTATATGAAGTAAAAGAACCAAAGAAAACAATTCACTCTTTTTCCTCTATTTATTCTTAAAACAATATTAAATAATACACTTCCTTACACTATAAAAAAAAATAAATACATGGCCCAAAATCCATATTAGCTAAATAATAAATTAAATAAATAATTTAAAAATTATAAATACAATAACATCTCAAAACAAATGATGGTGAAGACAAAAAGAACACAGAAACAAACAAGCAAACAAAAACAACTAAAATGAACATAACAACTAAAAATAACAAACAGATATCCATAAACTTAACCTACTTTGAGTGCTTCAGATTTCTTTTTTCTTTCCTCAGCTTCTTGCGCTTTCTATCAGTGAAAAAAAAAAGATAAATAAGTTAAAGAGCAAGTATTTACTAAGTTTGTAATCGTAGAGTTTAAATGATTTTAAATCAAAATGCAAACCAGAAAAACCTAAAAAGATAACTAGGAAAAGTAAAATTGAATTTAAAAAAATGAATACAGCATCAATACTGCTTTCATACCAAACCCATCTAAACATGTTTGTCAGGAAATATAATTAAAAATGTAAACAATGTTATAATAAGATGGCAGAATAGACAATTTTTAATCATTTCTAATTTTAAACCAAAGAATAAAAGAAGCTGTGAAATATCAACATAAGTAACTAAATGAATACCTCAATTAATTCATGACTTACAATTAAAAGATAACTAATGTTTGTACAATAAGTACAGCAGAATCATTTTAAACCGAAAGATGGTATAGAAAAGTACAATGAACTGCAAAGAAATGCATACATTACATTGTATTCGTTTCTTCTTTGTCTTTGTACCATTTCACAACCAAAATTTTTATAAACCGTAATATTCCTTTAAGCCGAAATTATTTAAAAGGTCTCTAAAAATTCAATGTAAATTGATTCTACTGTATATAAATAATAAGGCTTTGTTAAAAGGCACTAAATTAGTTTCCAATCCTATCTATTTGATCAATAAGATCAATCGGTATACCTGCTCATCAGCTGGAGATCCATGACCTTGAATTGCACGCCTGTCTCTCATATTTTGAAGTCTGATTTGACGCAATTTTTCCAAATATTCCTAAAGATAATTAATTACAATGTCGTTTATCAGATGAGTTATACACATCCTCAATTAAAAAAAAAAAATTATATCTATGACCAGTCAAGACTAGTTGGTATTCAAGGTACATTGGAAGTATCAGGAAAATCAGTAAAGTTTTCTCTTTCAAATAAAATCAACTTTTTGTCAATAATTTATAGCTTTACCAAGATACATCCAATTGAAGAAGCCTCAATCCAAAGCTTTTGAAAAGCAATTTTTAAGATAGCAATTCACAGTTAAAGTTTACCAAAATATTTTTTATGATATAGAACAAAGAGCATTTAAATATAAAACAATGATAAGAAAAGATAGTTTAGAAGCTTAATCTTGAAGTGTTGATAAATAAAAAATAAAATAAAAACTGAATATAAAGATATCACAAATATTAATGATACACTTACATTACAATTATAGACAAATATGAGAGAGAGAGAATTATTGAAAAAAAAAAAACCCTAAACAATATAGAAGCAAAATTTTCGCCTCTAGGTTGTCTTTCTTGGGGTTTCCTTAAAAATTAATTCACTGTCTCTTATTATAACACTATACCAATAGTTATTATGAATCTAACGCAAAGATCTAATTTCATTTGATTATTCTGAAAGATATATTTGATGCATTCTTATTTACAAAATATTTTTAGTACATTTAATTTTGATGAATTTATAAATGATACTATATCTTTTCCATGCTATGCAAACAAAAAATTTGTAGTGAATATCTTACACCTATTAATGTATCTTTTACATTAATTAGTCTCATTTTAAATACAAGAAGAAAAAAGAAAAAGTAATACATATCAGTATCAATGTGAATCAACATTTACCTGTTCCTCTCGATTCCTTCCCATCACAGCACCACCACCACCACCCCCTCCTCTACTATCAGGTCTCCCACCTCCATCTCCTCTCCCTCCACCTGGACCTGGACTAGGGCCTCTGACTGTGAACAAACAAGAAATGAGAGATGCACAATTTAAACATCAAGTTATCTGAATTTAAGAGTTTTTTTGGTAATAAGTAAAATACAAATCATAACAAAAACACAAAAAACAAATAACAAATTGTAAGGAGCCAACCGCCCCCTCCAAAAAAAAAAAAAAAAAAATCCCAAAAAAACAAACAAAAAACCCCCCAAAACAACAACAAAATAAGAAATTAATTTTAATCTCCTTTCATAAAAATACATCAAGAAAACAAACAAAAATCAAAACTAGGTCAAATTATGGAAAATTGGTTCACCTGTCATATACAGCTGAATAATAATGTTTGGTTATAACAATCGTTTTTTAATACTCTAATTCCATCGTGCAGTGTAATTTAGTTTCCATACTTATGCACAGTATTAAAGTGATGAAAATTGATTATTTATTGACGTAATCAATAGACATATGTTTACATAATTACATTCATGCTTAAATGAGAACAGTCTGATTGTATCAAAATCAGTCTCAGTGAGGAGCTAAAATATTGAGCCCTCTTTTCAGTGTACCCTAAATAAAATAAAGATATTGGTAATATGTTCAATTTTTAAATACGAAAAAAAAAAAATCTTTAGATATATAGTGCAACCTCCAGACAACATTTAAAAAAAAATATTAAAGTTTTCATAAAAAAATTAAAATACTCCATATAACCTTTAGATAATGACATAATTTTGAGGTCTCAAGCCATGTTGCTAGTTGAGATTCCAGAGAAGTAATTATCTAAATAAAAAATAACAAAAGTGTAATCTTACAAGGTGCTGGCACTGGGGTACGCTGACCTCCGAATGGCGTACGCCGCTGTGGAAAAAAAGTAGACGAAAGAATTGGTTCAGATGAATCAATAATCAATTTTTTAAAACAATCTTCCTTTTACATTTGTATTATTTAGTTTAAGCTTATTCTTTCAAAATACATGAGAGGAGAATCATTTCTAGAATATAAAGAATAAAATATCAATACTAAAATTATAATTAATATAAAGGTAATTTAATTTTATATTATATAACAAAAAGAAATTTAATTTGCAGTTTAATTATTAAGATATATATCACCTATTAAAGTGTACCATATGCGAACATCAAATGCACAAAAAAAAGTAACATAAAAAATCCACATCATTTTATTAATCTAAGACAATCTCTTTTAAGTATAGAAATAGCATGGTCTAGTTTACAACAGTGAAATGTTGTAATACACTATATAAAAAGTATAAAAAATATGGTTAATAAAAGCATCAACAAAACAATAACCAAGCCAAAACGAATGAAACTGAATATAATATATCTTACTTCATCACCATCAAGTACATTGCATGGTGAAATCAAACATTGTAGCTCTCCACTTCTCTCACTTACTTTTGTCTCTAATAGTACAATCATATTTTTCTACTTACCCCATACAAATCATTCTGTGCTCTTTTCTTGTTAAGCATAGCTTCCCGCTGCCTCTCAATGTAATCTTCAACTACCCTTGCTCTTTGGGCGGCCTGGGCTCCTTTTTGCCTGAGAATAAAACAGTTATATCATGAGATTCAATTAACATAATGAGATTGAGATGAAAATGATAACATGAATCAGAAGATTAATTAATTAACAGTAATTACTCAGTGTTAGTGCAAGCAAAGACTTTGAACAATATCCATGAAAGTCTTCATAAATTTTATCAATATCAAAGAGAAGAAATGCCAAGCATCTTAAAAAAAAACTGCATGAACATTAATGAGGGATACATTTTTCATATTTAGAAAATTTAACAATACATATATTGAAACCAATACTTTTTAAGGTCATACTTAATACACATAACTGTAAGTTGTAAGTACATCTAAGACTGATTGGATTAAACATTTTTCCATTTATATCATGATCACATCAGATATAGCATAGTTTAGTCTTAATGTTGTTTAATGTAATTGTGTAAAAACAAGCATAAAACATGCCATTTGTGGACAATAAAATGCTTTATATAATTTTACATTCATGGTGTACTATGTGAGATGTAGAATAATGTTTAAAATACATGTATTAAATCAATTGAAATAATAACCATACATTATTTCTAAAGTGCTACCCAACACTGGACTTCCTTGAAAAGTGAACTTTGTGTCTTTGATGTATACATATATTTCAATAATATGAAAGCCTCAATATATCAATCCCAGAATTAAAAGCACAAACAGTATAATTCTAAATTTCATGAAAAATTATAGTTTAAAAAAAAATTGATGGTCAATAATAAAATAAATAAATATTCTAATAAAAAAACAACCTAAAACGAAAGAAAAAAACAAAAACAAAAAAAAAACACACAAAAGTAAAATGAAGCATACAAATCAAATAAAAGATTCAATGCACAATAACCCCAAATGACATTACAATTAAACTCACCAAGATTATATTATTTCATATTTCCTTATATCTATATTCAAACGCCCTATCCACATCACCCCACATTCTCCATATTATCTACTACAGTTTACAAGTAAAATTGTTGATACGCAAAGATATAGACAAATTGAAAGCTATTATTGTAAGAACTGGAAAATAAAGAGGCATACAAAAGATATTATGTAAATCAAACAAGCCCAAAATAATAGGAAATAATAGAGCAAAATGTGTGATAAAAAAAAGAATACAGCACTCTACATAGTTGTAAGCTCAAGTAATTAAAAAAACAACAACTGAGAAATTCCAAGACCATCAAAATAAAAGGGTAGCTTGACAAAGGAAAAAAAAAGCTGTAGGGCAGTTGGTTGGAAGCATACAATCAATACAGAGACCAATGTATAATCATTAAAAGATGTTACTAATGAAAATGAAAGAAATAGAAAACGTAACACAAATATTTAAGTTTTGTAATTCATAATAATAATGTGCCAGTGTCTGACAATGTTAAATTAATTTGATGCATTTAAATATTGAAATCAAATAAAGTATCCAATAAATATGTTCAAGAAGTTGATAAAGTAATCTATTATAATTACATTTTATAAAAATGCATCCTTTGTATCAGTTATACTCTTTCTGTGTTTGCCAATTACCCGCTCTATCTTAGTGATATTCTTGAATTAAATAAATAATAATTAAAAGAATGACTATAATTTTTTATTTTTAAAATTGCTATGAATAAATAGTCATTCACTTCATTTCATTTAAATATGATACACTGACATAGATTTAAAATTTAGAGCAACCAATACTTCATCCATCAAATCATTAAAACATAACAAACATTTCATTAATTATAAAAGTATGGTTAAATAATAATCAACTCATCGATCACAAACAAAAAGTGCTTGAATAATTAATTGTCTGAAAAGAAATAAGAAAAAAAAGGGGTGCAAAAATAAAATAAAATTGGTTAGTGAAACAATAAATACAAAAGAAAAAATACAAAGAAATCCAAAAATCCAAACGAAACACCATTGAAAACACAGCAGAAGCAACCTCCAATTGTTGGCAGAGAAAAAGATCAGCAGAGACAGCACAGTAGGATACAGTAGATGCAGTCAGGTCAGTTTCACACTCACTTGGACAAGAACATGACACTTACATATTGTAGCTATACCTGTCTCGGCCGGCCATATCTAGAGCAGCGGGTACTCCCAGCGGTCCCATGTTCACATTGTGGTTGGCCCCACCACCGTGGGCGGCCATAGGCACTCTGTTTTGCATTGCAGGCCCAGCGGCCATAGCGGGATGCTGTTGTTGCTGTCTTCTAGGCTGAGCCATGGGAAGCGGCTTCGGAGCTACGTTAAACACTAGAAAATGAAAATAAAAAGAATGAAAGTAAAATATTAGAATATTGAACATTTATTTAAAAGCACAATAAATGATATAGGTAAAGGTCTATTTAAAGGAAGGCCATATAATTTTCTTATTTAAAAAAATATAATTCCTAACAAATCTCAGTATTTCAATATTATTAGAATTTTGCATATCTCAGATAATTAATGATTGTAAGATTTTATAATTGGGCTAGTAGTTTGATCAATAAGATACATATTACCCTAATCTTTTAAGATGTTATTACTACTGAGCAAATTTATTAAATATTAAAAAAAATAAAACGCAACAAAATGCAGACAAAATAACCCATGGTTAAAGTCCTTTGTCTATCAAAAGTGAAACCAAAACAAAAAAAATTATAATAAAAAAAATCTAACATACCTTCTATATGATTAAGATTATCATTCCTGGGTGGTACTACTGGAGTGGGAGATGGAGTTTTATTCTTGTGAAGATTGTCAAGGAAATTATTGTACGCCTCATAATTGCCTCGGTCCCTTTCAACCTTTAAATCACACCAACAAAATATCTTTCACACGAGACGCACATTGAATTTTCATTTTAACAAATATTCATTATCTAACAATGCCTCTTCAAGTTAGATGCCTTTCATATTTACATAGCAGTTCCTCTTATTTCAAAGTTTGAAATTGTATTAAATCAAAACTAAACTGTGCCTAGACAAAGATAAAAAAAATTAGAGAGTAAAATAAATATAATTTAATAACACTTAATATAGCACCTAATCTAGAAATAAAATACCAGCTCTTAGCACTGAAAAACATGTGTTTAGTTCAGAAATATAAAACAATTGTAGATTTATAAAAAAGTTACATAATTATTGCAATAGTTATAATTACAATTGGGGAAACATAACATAAATCAAAGGCAAGTTTATTGTAGAGGCATTGTTAATGAATGAGTTCTCTAAAAATCAAAACAAATCATTGTAAAGAATATCAAACTCTCATAAAAATTTGAACTTAAGAACATTCATAATACAATAAACTAAGGCAATGGCATTTTTTGTGAAAAAAAAGAGAGAGAGGAAAGATGAAAATGACCCCACCCCTATCGAAAAAAAGAAGAAAACCAACGATAGGAAAATGAAGTATGCCAATTAGCACAAATAAAAGAGTTCAAATAACAGAGAAAACAAAAACAAACAAACTAGGAAAGCAACAACAAATAAACAAACAAAACAAGGATACATAATTGAAAGATATATGAGAGGAATCAATACCTTAGACTATTTGAGTGAATTACCGATAGAGACTATAATCATAATTCATAATGTCTCGTTTACAAACTAAATAAGATTATGCAAATTAAGAAAAGTTTTTACAACAAACTAACTCACATTATGTTTGGGAACTGGAAGTGGTCTAGGTGATTTCACTTGGTTGTCTCTATCCTGGGTAAGATAATGGAACAAAGTATATGTACACAGTTTCAG